>MU227694.1:359328-373574 GCA_018584345.1 Thuja plicata
GTAGAGAGCATCATCATTTTCTCGGTTAGCATAGAAGTCAGAGGGGGCCATGCCTCCTCCTCCTCCAAATCAAGAAGAGGGGGGAGCGAGAGTTGATTTATTTTGTCATATTTTGTATATCTAAGTTCACATTGTATATCTGGATCCTTCTGAGATCCTCTTTTGTATATGACACACATATATGTATATCTGATTCATTCTATCTCACTAATACTCTTTATGTAGATTGTTCCATTATTTTGATCTGTACCAGGTTGTGATATATATATATATATATATATATATATATATATCTGATGCAGCTTCCTGATTCTGATATGTTTCATGAGTTCTATTTTCTTTGATAGATGTATTTTGCACACATGATGTTATCTTGGTCTCGTGATGAGTTAGATTTAGATGATAACATCATTTTTGATTTGATTACTAATATAAATATGTTTTAAATGATACTTATGTGAAGATGCAAATGTATGTTTTTGTTTTTCTTTATGCAATTAAAATGCATGGATGCACTTAGGATGTAAAAGTAAAAATGCAATACATGGATGCTTTTTGGTATTTTCCCGTTGCTTCTTTTATGAATGCAAAATGTATGCTATGGATGTGCAACGATATATATATCAGTAATAATTTTGTAATTAACTTGGATTTAGAAGAAGAAAAATTGAGTTAATTTGGAGCTCAAAATGCCTTAATGTTTCTTCTTTCTTGTTTATGCTTTATGCAATTTTTCAAAATGTAATGATATGAAGACTCTTAGGACTTTGTCACTGATATGCAAACATATAGCTTTTTATCATCATTGGGCACTCTTCAGAATGGATACCACCTAATAAAACAACCATCACTAATACCCACTAATATTATGAAAGTATGAATACTATGTTTTATTGGAATGTCAGAAATAGACTTAGGCATCAAGGCATATAAGCCAGGATAACAAAATAGTCACCATCCTTTTATTATATCAGATTCTGTGTAAGGCAAGATGTTGAACCCGCAATGACCTTGACAATTCATATCCTTGGGTACATTATGCTTTGTATACCTTAGTGAGAATCTGAATAAGAAAATAGACAAGGAAATTGTCTCAAACTCACCTTAGTTTATACATAATAGAGATCGAGATATATGCGGCTATCCACTCTGTGTGGAAGCTCTTACCATAAATATCTATGCTAGGTAAAATTTATAGGATCATATGAGAACAATCACCATACATAGAAAGCCAAGAAAACATTATGCCCCCCATGCTTGTGACTCTTTGTCTTTGTGCAAACGTCATTAAGTAGCTAAGAAGACATAATAAATCATCAATTATGAATCAAGCAAATAAAATTTATAATTATTTGGATGCCTCTAGTTGAAAACATCATTAGGACATGAAAGAATCATAATCAAACCAATATTAAACTATGTGTTTAAAGTAGCACTTGTTCATTCATTTGTCAACCACAGTAAAGATTTATCAATCAAAAAGTTGGAATACAAGAAATATGGTGTTTCCATGCCTGTGCATTAATAGGATAATCCATTCATGTTTGTGATCCAATATAGCCTTGTAGGAATGTTGTTAATGTAAATGTCATGTCTTGGTATGTGATGTTTGAAAAGACACCCTTGTTTTGAAAAGTGACATCATTTTGCATGTATCAAGAAACATTGTGTTTGCGAGACAAATCATCCTAGAGAAACCTAGCAACTGCAACCTACCATGCCAAAAAATATGCCCCTAGTGAAAAATGATCTATTCCTAAGACATAAATGTAGACAAATCCCAAGTGAGGATAAGATAGCCATTTAGGAAATGAAGTTAGCGTTTGAGCACAAGTATAATTATGAAGGCCTAGTATCAGAAATGCTTTGATATATGTAGCGCTGAACACAAGGGACACCTGATTGCTAGGTTTTCACCACTTGGCAAGATCTTTTCTTTCATTTTTCTACCAAGATGCATGTTTTACCAGGTGGTCATCAAGGCACTTTTTTTCTTTTTCAATTTTTTTGTTATTTTTACTTTTTTGAATGTTTTTGTAGTATCAAGGTGCATGTTTACCAGGTTTTCACCAAGGATAAATTTTCTTCAGGACTTTTTCCATTCTTTTTGGATTTCTTTAGGATCAATTTTCTAAATATTTTTGGTATTTTCTAAAAAAAATTTGCTGTACAGGTTCTGCTAGCAAAACATCAAGCGTAGAACTGTTTCAAATGTAGAGTGTTGATAGGATCTGGATGAACATCTCCTTTAGGTGTAGCTAGTTAATAAGATCCAATCCCAAAAGTAGTAGTGATAACATAAGGTCCTATCTAGTTAGGTTCAAATTTCCCTTTCTATTCTCTGTTAGGCTAGTTCTTAGGATTATCTTTTAAGACAAGATCTCCCACTTGAAATTTGCATGGTTTGACCTTCTTGTTGTAGCCCTTGGACATACGTCCTTGGTACACCTTCAGATGATTGAATTCCTATTATTTGTGCTCATCTAGTAGGTCCAAATAATTCACCCTATCTATGCAATACTTCTCATTAGTAACAAGATCTTGTAAAGATATCTACAAAGATGAGATTTCAACCTCAATAGGTAGTACTACTTCAGCGCCATAGACTAGAGAAAATGGAATGGCTCCAGTTGGTGTTCTTATGCTTGTTCTATAGGCCCACAGTGTTAGATTCAATTGTAGATGTCAGTCTCTGCCAGACTTATAGTTCTATGTAGGATTTTTAGAATATTTGTGTTTGATGCCTCAGCCTATCCATTACCTTGATGGTAATAGATTGAGGAGCAATGTTGAGTGATATGAAACTGTTCACAAAGGTCATCAATACCTTTATTTTTCAATTGGCCCCCATTGTCTATTACAATTGAAGAGGGTACCCCATACCTACAGATAATGTAGTTCAGAATGAACATAGCCACTTGTTTTCCAGTGGCTTTGATTAGGGGCATAACCTCGACCCACTTTGTAAAATACTCAGTGGTCGTAATGATGAACTTGTGTCCATTTGAAGAATTGGGATATATTTGTCCAACCAAGTCAAAGGCCCATTGCTGAAATGGCCAATGTGTAATAAAAGGTATAAGTTCTCTGGCAGGAGCATGGATGAGATTTACATGTGTCTAGCATTTAAGACATGCTTTAGAAAATTGAATAGCATCTTTCTCCATGGTGGGCCAGTAATAGCCAACTCTAAGTAGTTTTTTAGCTAATGAAAAGTCGTTTGAGTGTGATCCACATACACCTTCATGGAATTCTTTTAATGCAAGATTGGACTCTTTGAGTTCTAAGCACCTAAGAAGTGTACCATCGAGACCTTGTTTATATAAGTTATTATTTATGAGGACATAATGTGATGCTATCCTAATCAGGGCTCATTTTTCACTTCTTGATAGATTAGGGGAAATGGTTTTGTCAGTTAGGTAAACAATGATATTAGTATATCAAGATTGGTCTGGGGTGTTCAAAGCACAGATTACTTGGTATTCAGGGGTATCAAAGGAAGGATAGGGTAATTCTTCAACCAAGAAGTCATAGTGGAATTGATGTTCCTCTAGTTGTAACATGGATGCTAAGGTAGCCATAAATTTTTTAGCTTTATTCTCTGATCTTGGTATCTGCTGAAAGGTGACGAAGACAAAGTACTTCTTTAGGTCATCAAATAGTTTCTTGTAAGCTATCAACTTATCATATTTCATTTGATAATCACCATTGAATTGATTGATAATGAGCTGGGAGTCACCATATATGTGTAACTCTACAATTCTCCATTCCATGGTGAGCTTAAGACCATTGACCAGTGCCTCATATTCTAAAATGTTGTTCATACATGGGAACATTAATTTGTAAGCCTTCGATATCTTGTAACCTTAAGAAGTTACGAACAACACCCCTGCTGCAGAGCCTTGTTGAGTAAATGAACCATCAAAGTACATCTTCCATGGATATTTAGTTAGATGCATGACTGTCTCATTTGGGAACTCAGTCCTTAAAGGTTCAACATCCTGGAGTGGCAAATCAGCCAATTGATCTGCAAGGACATGTCCTTTAATATCTCTCCTTTCTACATATTCAATGTCAAACTCACTCAGAATCAAGACCCATTTTTCTAGACACCCTGTTAATGTTGTTCTACTTAGGAGATATTTTAGAGGATCTATCTTAGCGATGAGCCTTATTGTATGAGAGAGCATGTAGTGTCTCAATTTTTGTGATGCAAAGACAACTGCTAAGCATGCTTTTTCAATAATGTTGTAATTGAGCTCATAGGTGACTAGTGTTCTACTAATGTAGTAGATAGCTCTTTCTTTCTTTCTTTGTTTCATCCTCTTGTGCTAATAATACTCCTAATGATGTAGCTATAGCTGAAATGTATAGGAGTAAGGGATTTCCATGAATAGGCGCCATAAGAATATGAGGAGTAGCCAGGTATCCTTTCAATTCCCTGAAGTTTGCTTCACAATGTTCATCCCATTTGAAGGTAACCCCTTTATGTAGTAATTTAGTAAAGGGTTATTCCGTATCTACAAGTTGGGACATGAATCTCCTCATGGACTCGAGTCACCCTTGTAGTGTCCTAATTTGACTGATGTTGCATGGAAGAGCCATCTCTAGTATAACCTTCACCTTAGAGCGGTCTACCTCAATCCCCTTTGCTGAAATAATGAATCATAGGAGCTTCCCTGATTGGACCCCAAAGGCACATTTCTTTGGGTTGAGCCTGAGTTGGAACAGTTCCATATGATCCAATATCTTTCTTAAGTCATCAATGTGAGTATTTCTTTCTTTGGATTTGGCCAATGTGTCGTCCATGTAGTCCTCCATGTTCTTGTGCATCATGTCATGGAATATAGTTGTCATGGCTCTTTGATATGTTGCACCAACAATCTTTAACCCGAATTGCATGATGTTCCAGCAAAAGGTGCCCCAAGCGCATGTAAATGCAGTTTTGTCTTGATCCTCAGAGGCAATTTTTATTTGATTATAGCCTGAGAATCCATCCATTAAAGAATAGATTTGGTAGCTTATTGTGAGGTCTATAATAATTTTAATGTTAGGTAGAGGGAAGTCATCTTTCAGACATGCTTTGTTTAAGTCTCTAAAGTCCATACAGATCTTGATAGATTTATTGATTTTAGACATAGGGACCACATTGGGGATCCATACTGCATAGGCAACGACTCTGATAAATCTATCTTACAAAAAATTCTCTAACTTTGTTTTTACTAATAATGCAACATGAGGATGCATATTTCTAAGTTTTTGTTTCACAGACTTGATCCCAGGAGCTATAGATAAGTGCTGCATGATTGGATTAGGCTCCTACCTCTTGAATGGGAGGTCATGTTAACAAAGGGGTGTGAAAATCTTGTGGTACCTCAAAGCTGGGTACATAGCATTATCCTTGGTAGTTGGGATCCTCTATGCAAACATGTAATAATATTTCATAGGACCACTGCTCTAGTTCATCTATTTCATCAATCCCTTTATATGATTTTGGACTGTCTTTTGAAGCAGGTTTTATCAGTTTTAGTATTAAAACCCAGTCATGTTTTGTCTCTAGTATTCTTGAACTCCATGGGTATAGGCTTAATAATCCCTTAGCCTGTGTTGTTTAGAGGTCCTTTTCCCTTGTATCCCATTTGTTTGAGGAAATAATATCCCTTTCCATACTGTTCTAGGGATATCTCTACATGTTTGACCTTAGCTTCCGCCGATTCTCCTTTGTAAAGCTAGTGCAAGATTGTCTGTTCTTCTCTGTTATTTAAAGAAGATGTGGATGCATTTACCATGCCAATTGCTTTGTGTATTTTTGGCTCCTTGGATGATATAGGTGTGGAGGTCAAGGAAGGTTTTCCATGGGATCTTGGTGACATTGGAAGTTCTGTCAGTGATTGAGTTAGGTCCAGCTTGTACTCTCCCATACCTATTTCTTCAAGTTTTAAGGTTTTTCCAAAACTCTTCATAACCATGTCCTTGGTAGTTTTAGGAGTGATCATATCCATAGCCTCTTTTTTATGTGAGATCATACTAGTAGCTTTGATATTATTACAAGTGTAGTTAGCATCTACAAGAATTGTTACTTCTACCCCATTATGTGGGAAATTTATACACTGGTGGTAAGTGGATGGCACAGCTTGCATTTCATGAATCCATGGTCTCCCTAACAGGATATTGTAGGCTAAAGGTAGATCCAGAACTTGACATATGACATTCCTCTTAATCAGTCCAACTCTAATAGGTAGAATAGTAAAGACCTTTGGAGGATCTTTCTTCCTCATCATAGGCTTTGATAGTTATCTTGCTCCTAGAGTCAATTGTCTATTCTAAGAGACCCAGTCTCTTGATTAGATCAAGTGTACAGATATTCAATCCTACACCTCCATCTATCAGTACTCATCTAACA
Source organism: Thuja plicata (assembly GCA_018584345.1). Taxonomy (NCBI): domain Eukaryota; kingdom Viridiplantae; phylum Streptophyta; class Pinopsida; order Cupressales; family Cupressaceae; genus Thuja; species Thuja plicata. The sequence goes on from MU227694.1 coordinate 365,732, forward strand.
TAGGATTTATGAATAAGGACATCAATATGGAGGGGTTGATTATGTGGATGTACTAATGATTTAACATCTTCTTTAGAAAAGGAGAGGTAATGTGGTGCTGAGATGTGATTGACCATCACTTGGAATTTGTCTATATCAATATCTTTTGGGACATTAGTAGCATGTAGAGCTTGTTCTAGGATTTACCTATGCACTGTGGATATTTTGAGGAACTTAAAAATGGAAATTTTGGTAGAGGTTTGTTGCAATTGGTCTACTAAGTCATACTTTGCTCCAGGAATAGTAACCACGTGTTTTGCTACCAGTTTGGGAATAGTAAGGATAGGAGTCTTGGATGTTGATGCTAGTTTTTGGGGTCCTTTGATCATGACCTGTGCTTGGCTTTGTGTGATGACATTTGAGTGGAATGAGACACCTTTGATTATGACCACTTTAATTGACTCGGTCTTAATGTCTAGCATATTGATCACATTGTCATTATTGGAATAGGTGTAGTTCACTTTCTTACTCTTTCCTTTAGATGTTTCTCCTTTTTCATAATTATGGAATGGTTTATTGAATGTTGTATGATCCTAGTGTGTCCATCCACTTTGATCTTTCCGCCTTTAATGAGGTCTTGAATAACATGTTTGAGCTTAAGACAATTTTTATTCTTGTGTCCCTTATTTTTGTGGAAGATACAATAGGAATTATCATCCCACCACCTTGGTTTGACCATTGGTTCTGATGGTTTGGAATCTGGGATTGTGAGAACTTTGTTATCCAACAGTGTCTTCAAAACAGTCTCGAGAGGTTCTCCCAAAGGAGTGAATGTTCTTTGAGGTTTTGAGGTCCATGTCTAACCCTTGCTATTATCATTGTTTTCTTTGGGTGTGGGGGTCGTGATCTTGGCATCTTTTCTTTCCTACATACTATTAGTTAGATTGAACACCTCAGGTTTAGGATTAATGTTAGAGGTGTCAACTACTCTGTCATTAACAACATTCTTGTTTTGCTTCCACAATTTAGTCTTAGAGTTGGAGTTATTGGTTTTGTTTTCATTTTGAAGAGTGATCTCCCCCCTTTTGACCATGACTTCCTCAATATGGAGGGCATTCTTAATCATTCTGTCAAAGGTTGGTGAGTCTTTCATTTGTAATGCATAGTTCAATTCAGGCACTAGGTTATTATTGAAGATCTCCATCTTCTCTGATTCAGGATTGGCCCTTGAATATTGGGCAAATATCTTCCTCCATCTTTGTAGGAAGTGTGTAAGTGAGTCACCAGTCTTCTGTTTGGTATTACATAGGTCCATCATGGTCACATCATGTTGTATATTATAGGAGTAATGCTAGATAAAGCGTTGAATCAGCTCCTCAAATGTTTCGACCTTAGGGTTTAGTTTTGAGAACCACTCCATGGCATTACCTCCTAGACTTCCTCAAAATAATCTCACAAGGTATGTAGGTTTGTGCATGTATTCTATGCTTAGAGCATAGAATTACCTCACATGATCATGTAGGTCAGTCTCCCCTATGTAGTTGTCATACTTCGGTCACGCTATGCTAGGAGGAAACAGGACCATAGTGATACTCTTGTCAAAAGGAAATGGACAAATGGCATCCAACAAGTATTTTGGTTTGGGTTTCTCTTTCTCTTGTTTGAGATTTGTGAGCTCTGTTTGCATCAATGTGAGCTGTTTGGCAAGAATAGATAAAGGAGTTGGTACATCCTTTTCTTTGAGTTGTTCCACATCATAATCTTGAGGTAATTTGACACCTATGGATTCTAGATAGAGGAAGTATTTCTCTTTATCTTTGTCAATCATTTTCTCCATTATTTTATGGAATCTCTTTCTCTACTTGAGTTTTTCATACTCTTCTTCAGTGATTTCATTCTCACTGCTAGACTCAAATAAAGGTCGATCAAATTTGGGTTCTTCTTCCTCATGTGTATCTTCAGGTTTTTGGTTTTTTCCATTGTTATATTCCTCAAAAGCCTCACTCCATCTACGAGTGTCGCTATCCATTTGTGGAGAGTCTAGATCAAGTAGGGAACTATGAGATGTTTCTCCTTGAAAGTGTGGTGTTTTAGGAGGCACTTCCAATTCTTTAGACGTATACTTGTTGTGTCTTGTGTTAACCATCAAGTTGTTTCTCAATTTTGTCAATGTTTCCCAATAGTGTGAGTGAGAGTTTCAAACCATTCAAGTGGGTGTGTCTAGGTAAGAGTAACTATTTGTTGTTGGTGGACGTAAGTGATTCTAGTGTTAGAGGGTTAGATTTCCCTAATAGTGAGCTGGGACCCAAGTTGTTGGTAAAAAGTGAGTAGACCACACGTATTGAACTGATCGTGAAAGACTAAATAAGCATGCAAGGTAGACTTTTGAAAAAGTTTTGAAACTTGAATAGGGAGACCAGAAAAGATAATAGGAACCAGCTAAAGAGCCAAAAGGGTACCCTGATCAAACTAGTTTTTTTAAGGAGTAGGTCTGTAAGTGCCCACTATCCTAGATGCAAGCTTCTGATGATACTAGATGTGATCCTAAATCCTAGATGTGACTATGTGCTAACCAAATGTGAGCCATGATACTAGATGCAATCCTAAATACCATATGTGATATAGGATATATAGGATGCGATTTTATGATGTCTCTGTTAGAATTCACCAATTTTGAAATTTGCATTTTGGAAGTGTGTGAATTTGTTTGTTTTCAAATTGCATTAGGAGGTGTTGTAAAGTGTGAAAAAAACTTATACTCTAGGGTTTGAGATTTGTTGATTGTTTTCAAGGAGCTTTATCTTTTTAATGGCTTTTTTAACACATCAAATAGCATTGTATTGTTAGGGAGGTGAAATAGACACATTTTTTGTTCCTATTCTCTAGGTAGAGGATGAAAATATTTGATCATTGACTCAGGTACACACTCAAATGCTAATCAGAATACAACCATCACCAAGCACGCAATGGCTCTAGTCATGATGTTGTATTAGCCGACTCCAAATGCAAGTGAGGGCATGATATGATGAGTGTCTTGGGGCAATTACTTTTTGCCTTACACATAGATTACCACCCTTTTGGGGGTGAATCAAGAATTCTTTTAGTTCATGTGTTGTATTTTATTGGGAAATCCATTTGAAACCATCCCCCATAGAATTGTACAAGGAGAAATTGAGGCGTATAGCCCTATGAGTACTTGAATATGTTTAGTCTCACAAGAAAGATTTAAGCAGCTTCGATCTACACATACTGAAGCATGTTAAAGGAATGATGTCAAAATTCAATGAACAAAACTAGCTCCATCTTCCGAGGCTTTAGCCTATAAGGAATCAATTATTTATAGTGAGTTGGAAGGGTTGGCGTAAAACCTGTCCTCACTTGGGTCATTCCTGGGAGATTTTTTCCTCAATCGATATGCCCTCTACTATTAAATATGTGTACAAAGGATTGGCGAGCTTTGGATGTCTAGATTTCTAATTCTTCCGAAGAAGAAGAGCATACTCTCCTAATCTAAGTCATTTTTTCCCAAAACAAGAGGAAATAAAAATAGTTCTTTCCCTTAAGCAATGTTGTGCCTGATTTAGATGTTCCTATTAATTGAAAATAGGATGCTTGAAAATAAAGTTTGCCTTGTTTAAATAACTGCAATATTTAATGAGTTTGCTTGTTTAATTTATGTTTCCCAAAAGAAGTTATACAATGTAGTTGTTCAATTAGCACACAATAGTTAGTGCTTTGTTTTTGTTCAATTACTGATCTAAAAGAAATTATACAATGTGATTTCATGTTCAGTTAACTCCAAATTCCTTTCAACCCATAAACTAAGGTGTGAGTTTCTGATTTTCCTTAAAAGGAAAAGAGAATAGTCCTCTAGTCAGTTTAATGATGGATTGGAAAATGTATTTTAGTTTTTAAAGCAAGAAAATAGAGGTCAAGATGGGGGTTGGGAATCCTGAAAAACCACAAGTTAGTATCCTTCATTCAACTTCCAAGAAAATCCTTTGACACAACCTGTAAGTACTGCTTAAGCTATGAAAAGACCAAAGAAATTCAACACGCAAATGTTAGTGGTTAGGCTATGAAGTTCTCAAAAAATTTCCCCAGATGCAATCCTGAAATACAACAAACGACATAGAAACCAGATGCGACTTTCCTTACCAGATGCGATTGAATGCTCCCCAGATGTGATCCTAAACTAAAAGTGATCTGGAAATCCCAGATGTGAGCCTCACTTTCTACAGTGTGAGGGTGTATCCCAGATGCGATCCAGAATGACTAGAAATGACCCTGTAATAGAATCTTGTGCATGCAAATTACTAAAAAATTGATTCAAAATGATGCCAAGTTAGAAATCGTTCCCCACAGTGGGCGAAAAAAATGTGTGTGTATATTTGTGCACCTGTTACCTGCGACACAACACTTCAATAAGTCATTTTGTTAGTGAGAAACAAGGGTTAATGAGAATATTAAAACCCTAAAATTGAACTATTTCTTTCTAACTAGGATGAGTGTACAAAATAACATAAAAGCCCTCAGATTATGCTAATACCAGTGACATAAACAACCTAGCATGAAAGATTCAAGTTTAAAACAACTACTTTATCATTTAAACATACATGTTAGTCTAAAAATGAGCATTATAACCATGTAAGAAAGCAACTATGGAGTGTGCATGAAGCTATGAAGGAATGGGTAGCATAACAATGCTTTGAGATTCCTTCAAAATCTTGGCATAACAACACTACTATTAAAAAATTGAGGCTTATTATGAGCTCCAAATCTCTTCAATTTATAGAAGAAAGGAAGAGAGAGAGGGGAGACAAGGTTCATTAATGGAGCCCCTAAGGTCATTAATGAGGTGGAAGAGCCATTAATGCCTTGGGCATTAATGAGGGATGGGCAAGAGAGAATATCCATTAAGGGGTCATTAATAAAATTCATTTAAGAGGCATGGGAGGGAGTAAGGCTCAACTTGGCAAGTGGGTCCTTAGAGAAGTCAAGCTTGAGAAAGTTGTCTCTCTCAAGTGGGTTGAGTCACTAATCACTTCCTTAATGGAATGTGACATCATTAGGAGGGAGGTTAGAATTAGATTAGGATTAGAAGAATGCTCAGTAAGGGTGAATGGTTTGGGGAAGGTTTGAACCTAGGGTCCAAGTGGTTGAGTTGGGTTAGGTTGGGATTTTAGAGGAATATAAATGAAATGATTTATTTAATTCATTCAAAAATAGGATATTTAATTATTTAAACAACTTAATTGCTTTTTAATAAATAAAGGACTATAGCCAATTAATTAGATTAATCAAGCTAGGGGATTAGTTCTTTTACAAGTGAGCAAATGATTTAGGATTTTATTTAATTCCTAGTAAATTAATCATTTTAAAAATGTATTTGATCCATTATTAATTTTTGGCTAAAGCAATTAACTTAGTGATTTTGATCACCTTAGGAAATCAAATTGATTCAAAGAATTATGCCAAGCATTAATAGAGTCATTTGGACATAATCGAGGGTATGATCACACTTAGGGAAAATAGGGTCTTTAGTTGTAATAGACCAAATTAGGGTGGTTACAAAGCCTGATTAGTCTCAAAGTGAGAGATTGTTAATATTGTGGTGACTGATCATGTAGTGGGTGTTGATACTGTGGCCCTACTCATCTAGTTTCTGAGAGGTGAGGGGTGGTAGCCCCAAACCTTCGGCTGACCTGAAGGGTCAAAAAATTTTGGTGCTTTTTTGGGAAAGAGATTTTCTTTTTCAGGAAAAAGAAGACCAACATTGTAAAACCATAAAATGGCCAATTTTAGAGGGTTCCCTAAAACGCATATTATAAGCATTTGAGATGTATAATGCATTGTAAGGTTGTGTACATTTTTGCTGGATAATAAGAAAGGTTGGGCGGCTGTGTAGGTGGATGTAGCCTAGGTTTTGGGCGAACCACATTAAATTTGTGTGTTATCTATGTTTAGTTTCTTTCTTCTATTGTTTCTACATATAAATGTTTACTCTTATATTGTTCTGGTTCTGTGAAACCCTAACAAAAGCTTGCTAAGAGTATGAAGATTGGTCCTCAAACACCTAGGTCAAACACTGGTAATACTCTAGATTTTAAATCTCACGTTTTTTCAATGGTTCACTTAATATTGGGGGTTCTAGTTATTTAGAATCATATGGACTATAGTCTGTGATGTTCTCCTGATCCCTTTAGATTCTAAATGATTTATTTTATTTGTATTTCATTTTCATTAAACTATTCTCAAAACAAAGAGAAGATGAAACTTGTTTTAGGGACATGTTGTAGATGATATAGCCGATCAAAGCTTGCTAAGAGTATGAAGACTGGTCCTTAGACACCTAGGTCAAACATTGGTAATACTCTAGATTTTAAATCTCACTTCTTTTAATGGTTCACTTGATATTGGGGGTTCTAGTTATTGAGAATCATATGGCCTATAGTATTTCATGTTTTCACGCTTCCTTTAGATCCTAAATGATTTATTTTATTTAATTTTATTTGTATTGAAGAAGATTTGAACTTAGCACCATCTAGATGGTTACAACATGACTTAAAATTACACCAATTGCCTTTTGGATAGATCCTAAATGATGTTTAACTATTGGTATTCCTAATGCTTTTGATTTTTTTTGTTTCCTTAGGTTTCCCTTTTAGCAATGTGCATACACAAGGTCAGTACCTGTTGCTATGACAGTTCTCTTGGTGAAATATTACCCGAGATAAGCATTTTGAAACTGTTGGTTTCTTATCAAAGTTAAATGTCTATTTGAGGCTTTTCTCATTCAGTTATTTGATTTTGAGAGAACAATGATTGTTGCATACAACTAGGATTATTGAAAAATAAATTCATTAGTTTGATCAAGAAGGCAGGTGATGGTGTGCTCAAACTCAACAAAGCTATAGATACTTTGGATGTAAGTATTTTGATAACAAATAAAATATATCTATGTTTGCAAGATATACTATTTATTATAATTTTTATTCTTAGATTATCTAGTGCTTTAGACAACCAATTTTTGATATCAAATCATGATGTTGAATGTTGTGTTCATTATTTTTGTTTTAAGGTGCAAAAAACAAGAATATATGTCATCAAAAATGTTCTTGAGGGAATTGGACTTATTGAGAAAAAGATGAAAAATAGAATATGATGGAAGTAAGTCTCATGTTTTCCTTCTTAATGGTATACTATTTGTTAAGCACTATAGCTACTATCTAACTTATAAGTCTTCAAATGCTTATGTAAGGGGCCTTGGCATTTCAAGACCTAGAGATATTTGTGTGTGTATGATTACACCTTCATGAAATTAGGATTATAAACAACAACTCTATGGAAAGAAAATGCTATTTAATCTAAGAATTGAAGTTTAAAACCCATGACATATCATGATTCTCTATCTAAGATTTGTTAAGAGATCTCTCAGTCTGAATCTCTCCCAAGGACTATCCTAGAATGAGAAATAAATGATAAACAATGCTCTAATATAGCTCAAAATGCTCCAAGATATGTTATAAAACCAAAAAATGCTATTAAAGAAGATACTCTAAAATGCTATGCAAATGTTGAAATATGATCAAAAGCTCTCAAATGCTCTCCAAATGCCTATAATAATGATACTTTTCTCTTCAAATTATTGGATCCCAAACACAAAGAAAATGGCTTGTATTTATAGAAATTTCCCAAGGGTAGGGGGTAGAGTGAGTTGATCATGATCAAGCTTTCGTTAAGTCAAAAGCTTTGAGGTGTTTTCAAATGGAGGGAAAATTGGTTGGTTGTCCTCAAAGAAATTAGGAATTAAATAACTCAATCATTTAATTAATTTAGTCATGTAAGGGTGAATGGGTTGGAT
>MU227694.1:373661-393654 GCA_018584345.1 Thuja plicata
GATTTAATTTGATTTTTGTCCACTTTGCTTGATAAATGTCCATTTGATTTGATCCATTTTAATGCATTGAGATGATATTTGAGGCATTTGGCTGAGATTTACAATTTTGAATGCTTAAGATACACCTGGTGAATTTTAGGTGTCTACAAATGCCCCTCTTTGAATTGATGTGAGGAGCACATTGATTCAAATAAAACTTGATGTCCTAATCATTGATTTGATACTGATGAGTTGATTGATTGATATGAAAACCTGATATGAAACTCTGATATGAAACCCTAATATGAAACTCTGATTTGAAACTTGATTTGAAACCCTGATTTGAAACTCTGATTTGATGCTCTGATTTGAAACTTTGATTTGAAACTCTGATTTGAAACTCTGATTTGATACCCTGATTTGAAATTTTTATTTGATACCCTAATTTGAAACTTTGATCTGAAAATCTGATTTGAAACTCTGATTTGATGCCCCACTGATAAATTTTGAAATTTTAATGCCCCAAATTTGATATAAGATATGCTGCAGAATCCTAGTTTGACGATATGATGATGCCCCCTCAGCAATGAAATCATATTGATCTCAGATGTGAAAATTTGATGAATATTGTTGTAGAATAAATCCAAGATGTTTTCATTTTTTATAAATAATGATGCTGAAAAGATGTCAAACAAATGCCCTAGAGTGCAAAATATGCAGATTTGGTTTGACTAGGTAAAAAATCTCGCAAAATTTGGGTAAAATAGCTTAAATAGGTTGAAGAACCCAAATTTACTATTCATTTTCACTTTTTACTATTGAGATTTTTCTCTGACCCTCTGACGATTGACAGTGATGGTGGTCCCCATTCGAGAGCTTAGGTTCAAGTGAGCACACTAATACTAGAGACTTCCTGACTACAGGCCTTCGATGAGTGGTTTGAACTCTCCTAGTGTATTTATTGCTATTTAAATAACATTTAATACATATTTTTAATGCTTTCTAGGTAGAAATTAGTGAAAAGCCATGTAGGGTAGATAAAGATCCGCTTAGGGCTGAGAAAAGCCACCTCTGCACATTGAAAATGTGTGTAGGAACAATCCTTAGCTGCCTAAGAATTAGGGAAAAAATTGCAACCCAAATAGCCAAAAGCCGCCTAGGAAACCCTAGTTTTTAAAGGCTACTTAGGATACTTAAAAATCTGCGTAGGAATTTAAAAGGCCACCTACTTAGCAAAGTGCCACCTCTGAGGATTGAAGTGCCATGTGTAATGATTTAAACACCGTAGGGCTTGAAAAGCCACATACACTTATTAAAGTGCCACCTACCTTGAAGTTTGAAAACTGAGATAAAAATAGATGAAGTCCTTTCGATCGATCATCTAGATAACTCAATTGAATTCCAAGATAGAAAATGTACATCCAGAATGTCACTTAGTGTTTAGGATATTAGAAAAGTCTTTGATGAATGTTTGATAGGTCAATCAAATTTGATTAAAAATGATTACAAATTGTCCTCATGTCTCAAGATCTAGAGGTTAGGAGCAATAAGTTGATGTGCTCAAAATAGAGAAAGGATAGATTTAATGTGTTTGATTGATGTAGAATGATCCACAAATAGAAAGAATCATATGATTCACTTTTTTCAAAATGTAGGAACATTATCGTAAGTTGCAGATATGGGGTGTAGCGTCTTGGATTTTTGATTTAGTTGATGAGCTTACAATGCCTGAGTGGAAGACTATCGAGACATGTGGTCTTAGTTTCTTACTAGATCTCCCTTGGTTTTAGCTAAATTGAGGTCTTTTGATAGCTATGGCAGAGTGATGGCACTCTAACCATAATACATTCCATCTACCCCTTGGTGAGATGATTATTACGTCCAAGGATGTATACAGATTATTGAGGATCTTGATTCATGGAGAGAGGGTGTATTATGACTCAGTGTATGATAGCAGTGTATGCAGATGGGTATTTGGAGACAACACCATTGATGATGATTGTATTACTTGGGCATAGTTTGCCTCTTTTTCTACATTGCCAGCATTGTTAGGAGCTGTGATTAGAGGGTTACTTCTTCTAGATAGGAGGGGACATAGCTTTGCGGTCAAATGGGGCCGGATATTGGAGGATTTTATTGCACATCCTCAGAGATTTGATTGGGGTTCTTGTATATTAGCGCAATTATATCATGATTTGCATGAGGTTGTATATAGGAACATTGCAGCTCTTTCGGCAGGTGTAGTGTTATTATAGTTGTGGACTTGGGAGCATATCCCTATCATGAGACCAATTTCATCATGAGTGCGGGCTCGAAGGTATCCGTATGCAATTTTGTACGATGGCATGGTTGTCCAGCATCGTCTGGGCAAGGTTGAATTTTGGAGATGCACTATTGATGATATAGATCAGGTCATGTGGAGGCCATATCTTCTTTGTGAGAGTTGGCGAGAGGATGATGATGAGTTTCCATACATGTTTTCTCCTTGGTGGATGATTGACCAATCACCACTAGTTATTGAGAGATTTTTCTTTGGGAGAGTTCTTTGTCAGTGTGGCCGGGTTCAGGACATGCCTCAGGGTATGGAACTTTACACTAGAGTACAGGCTAAGAGATCAATGTGGGGAGTGCAGGTGGACTATCAATTGGCCTACTTACAGATTGATCAGCTAGCTTATGTTATGTGGGATATGATGACACATGTTTCAAATGTAGGCATGTTGACCGAGTATCAAGAGTGGTTTATGTGATATTGTTTTGTCTGATTTACAGATCCAACAGAGCCTATTCTTGATGTAGATGAGCTTTCAAATGATGATGGAGATGATGTGGATGATGGTGATGGTGGTAGGAGACCTCAAAGATAGAGGGTACAAAGGGCACCTAGGGCTCCTTGAGTACAGAGAGCTGTAGGACCTCGGATGAGAGGTGGACATGTTAGAGGTTGAGGTGGTGAATTCAGGAAGCTGAGATAGAGATTAGCACAAATAGAGGTACCTCAGGGATAGGCTCCTGTTAGAGTTGGTCCAGAGTGGGCCAGACAGAGACACAGATGTGTCTAGGTGGCCAAACAAGTTCTAGTACATGGAAAGATTCCTTAGGTTGATCCACAGAGTAGCACAAAACCAGTGATACCATAGGTGCCATTAGTACCATAGGTACTGCTAGCTCCTCTAGCATCACAGACACCTCTAGTTCTTCCCATTGTGGATGGCTTAGTGTAGGATGTTTGGGGTTTATAGGGAGGGATGACTATAGTTACTATTTGATTAGATGAGGTTTCTATTATGTTGCAGCAGTTTCTGACTACTTTGGCTCAATTACCTACCAGTGCGAGCACTAGTCAGGCACCTCCCAGTACACAAGATAGAGAAGGTGATAGGGATCCTGATGGTGTAGGGGGTTTAGGCACAGGTATAGCCAGAGATGGACTAGGTGCTCCTGCTGGGTCATGAGATAGATTGGGATCCATGATATCTTGATACTGCAGTGATGATGTATCATATTTATTTTTTATCAGGACTTTGATGTATGGATCATTTGTTGATGTACCTTTGATGTACTAATTTATGTTATAGACATTGACGATGGAAATTTATCTATGATGATGTTATGAGATTTCCTTTTATGCATATCTACATGTATCTATGATGCATTTATTTCCATTATGCTATGGATGCAATGTCTTAGAGTAGGACATATATAAATGATGCAAATGATGTTAATGCAACTTCTTTCTATATTCTTTTATGATTTAATCATGAGATATGGATTTATACAATGCAATGATATGGATGCAATACTTAGTGCAATGATAAATGAATGCAACTATACTTTTGATTTTTTGGATGTATGCAATTTAATTTATGATGTGAAATTCTAAATGATATGGATAAATGAATAATGATTAATGTTTCTTTTCTTTTCTTTTTCTCTTGATAGGAATATATAATGATTAATGATTAATGATTTATGAATGCAAAGGAAAATCTCATATTGATGACTTGAAACCATTAAATTGATGAAGTGTTTCTCAACTTTAATTCCCCCCCTTGAACTTGGAAAAGTGCTAGAAAAACAAGCCATTTTAAACTAACTTGGAGATGCAATTAAATCTAACATGAAGATGCAATTAATCTAACATGAAGATGCAATGCAACTAATTGTCCTTGAGGTTTGTGAAAGAAATGCATACTGGGATATATTTTCATCATAGAGCATTGTAGAACTAGGAGTCGATACAATCCTTACTGGTGCCATTGTGACCATAAGAATATGAATATGACTTTCTCTCATGTGGTAACCCCTTCTACGAAACCTAGTACAACCCTCGCTAGTTGAATGACCAACTATGGGAGTATGAATACCAGTTTAATTGGATTCAATGTTGCAAGTGGATGTTGGTATTAAGATATGGAAAATCTAAATAGTCAAGGTATCTGTTTGCATGAACAAACAAAGGTTAACCCTCCTTCCTATATGAATTTCCTCAATGGTTCTTTGATGACCATGTCCTTAAACTAATTCACACAAGTTAAAGGATCTTCCTCAAAATAGTCACTCAGAAGCTTAAGAAAAAATCATGTGTCTATCATTGCCAATCTAGTCAAAACATCATCGATTAGCTAAAAAGAATATGACTCAAAAAAGGGTCAATGAAAACTCATCAAAAATTTCCAAGTGTTTGTGAAATGTATCAAGATTTTAAAATAATAATTCTAGACAGTCTGATCATTTAGGGTGTGTCAATTTTTAATCCTGATAAAATAAGTCAATGAAACTCAAGGATCATGTTATGTGATCAAATTGTTTAGGGTTGAACAATGATATCCATCAAAGGTTCCAAAAATCTCTCTTCTAAATCTAAAAAATCTGCTTCTGATGTGTGACCAAGATGTTGCACTATTGAATCTGTTTGGTACCAAAAATTTACGATGCATGCCCCCAAGTGATAAATGTGACGAATGTGAAGCTTAGGGTGATTGAACCTAGAATGCGAAAAAAATGCATCTATGAGACTTTATTAGGACAATGCACAAATGATGGATGTAATGAGGATATGGACAAATGAGATGATGAAACACAATATGTACAAATGCAACTAGGAAAGACCTAAGGGACAAAAGGAACCTATTTCCAGGTTTTCACCTCTTGGGATTATTGCTCTTTTTCTATTTTTTTCTTTTTTTTTGCTACAAAGATGCCTATTGCTACGTTTTCACCAAGGCACTTTTTTCTCTTTTTCAAATTTTTTTGGCTTTTGGACTTTTTGATTTTTTTTGTTTTTTGATCTTTTTCATTTTTTTTGGTATTTTAGAATTTTTCCATGTACAAAGGTGATGCTGACTCATCTAATACTCTCAACTTATACTCTTTCCTCTAATACTCTTTCCTCTGAATCAGGTGTGGAACCTCTTAAGATGAATACTATTGATAGGTTCTTGCAATTAATCACCATCACAATCGACCAATTTGTAGGTCCCTGTTCCAAATGAAGAAATAATGACAAAAGGACCCAACCAATTTTATTCCCACTTTCTTTTCTCTATCAACCTGATTTTTTGGATTTTCTCTCGATACTAGATCTCCTACTCGGAAGGTTCTTGGTTTAATATGCTTGTTATAGTTCCTTGAAATTTGATTCTAATACACTTTCAAATGATCATAGGGTTGAGTTTGATGTTCCTCCAACATTTCTAATTGTTGAAGTTAGGCAAATCTATAATCTTCATCCATTATTAATCCATGCAATGAGACTCTTAGGGATGGTATTTCAACTTCTAAAGGTAGAACAACTTTAGCCCCATAAACCAATGAAAAAGGCGTAGCTCCTGTCAGGGTTTGAATACTAGTCCTATAGGCCCACAATGCTTGATTGATTTAAAGATGCCAATATTTTCTTGACTTGCCAATGGATCTCTTAAGGATTTTAAGGATGTTCTTGTTGGTAGCATCTTCTTTTCCATTACCTTGGGGATAGTAAATGGATGAAGAGTGATGTGTAATATGGAATGTGTCACAAATTTCATCAACATCTTTGTTCTTAAACTATTTTCCATTATCCATGATGATGGCGTGAGGAATGCCATATCTACAAATGATATGATTTAGGATAAACATGGAAATTTGCTTCCCTGTTGTAGTTGATAAAGGGACAACCTTAACCCATTTAGTGAAGTACTTTATTTCTGTGATTATATACTTGTGTCCATTTGAAGAAGGTGGATAAATCATGCCAATTAAATCAAAGCCCCATTGATAGAATGGCCATGGTGTGACAAAAGGGTGTAACTCTTGTGCTGGTGCATGGATCATGTCTCCATGGTATTGACATTTTGCACAAACTTTGACATATTGACAAGCATCTCTTTCTAAGGTTTTCCAAAAGTACCCCATACATAGGATTTTCTTAGCTAGGTTTAAACCACTCAAATGTGACCCAAAAGTCCCCTTGTGGACATCTTTTAAAGCTAATTTTGATTCATCTTCCTCTAGACATCTAAGGAGCATTCTGTCAGACCTTTACAATACAATGCGTGAGAAAGGATGGTCTAAAGGGCCACTTGTCTTATGAAATTTCACTTTTGAGCACAGGTTTGTTCTATAGGTAAGGTTTGGTATTTTAGGTAGGGATAGATGGCTCCATACCATGGTGAGTCATGTCCATTTAAAAGGGCAATAATTTGGGTATCAGGTAGGTCAAATGTTGGTTTAACCAATTCTTCCACCAAGAACTCATACTTTTCATTTTGATCAAGCATTTGAAGTAAAGATGCCAAAGTAGCCATTGCATCTGCTTCTCTATTCTTGTCTCTTGGAATTTGTTCAAAATTAATCAAAGAAAATTACTTTTTCCAATCATCCACCAATTTATTGTAAGGAATCAATTTTTCATCCTTAGTATTATATTCATCATTAACTTGATTGATGACTAGTTGAGAGTCCCCATAGACTTGTAATTCTGTGACATTCCATTCCAAGGCCATCTTTATACCTATGACCAAAGCTTCATACTCTGCTATGTTATTGGTGCAAGGGAACAATAACTTGTAAGATTTTGGGATTGTGTAACCTTGTGGTGTAATCACAAGAATGCCTGCTCCACTACTATTTTGGGTGTAAGATCCATCAAAGTATAAAGTCCATGTTTTAGCTTCTACATTCACAATTTTAGAATCCAGAAATTCCACTTGCATAGGATGTGTATATTCTTGAGGATATTCAGCCAATTGATCAGCTATAACTTGACCTTTGATTGCTTTCCTATCAACATATTCAATGTCAAATTCACTAAGCACCATTACCCACTTTGCAATCCTTCCAGTTAAAGTTGTTTTACTAAGTAAGTATTTTAAGGGATCAATTTTGGCTATGAGCTTCACCTTATGAAAAAACATATAATGTCTTAACTTTTGAGAAGCAAATATCACTGCTAGGCAAGCACTTTCCATGAAGCTATAGTTTAATTCATATTTAATCAATGTTCTACTCAAGTAGTAGATAGCCCTTTCTTTTCCTTCATCATCCTCTTGTGCCAATAAGACTCATAAAGATCTTTCCGTTGCTGAAATATAGAGTAAAAAAGGTTTTCCTTGAATAGGTGACATCAAGATAGGTGGATTCATTAAGTATGTTTTTAACAATGTAAAAGCTTTATCACACTCCTCATCCCATGTGAAGATGGTGTCTTTATGCAATAATTTGGTGAAAGAATGGCATTTTTCCACCAATTGAGAAATGAACCTCCTTATAGATTGAAGCCTTCCTTATAGTGACCTCATTTGACTAATATTCTTTGGAATGTCCATGTCCATTATTTCTTGTACTTTTTTAGGATCTACTTCAATGCCTTTTGCTGAAATAATGTACCCTAGGAGTCTTTCAGATTGTACCCCAAAAGCACATTTCTTTGGGTTGAGTCTCACTTTGAATTGTTCTAATCTTGTAAAAATATTTTCAAGCATGGATAAATGATCTTTTCTTTTATGTGACTTAGCTAGAATGTCATCTACATAATCTTCCATAAAGGTGTGCATCATGCCATGGAAAATGGTAGTCATTACTCTTTGATAAGTGGCTCCGACATTTTTGAGACTAAAGGGCATTACATTCCAACAAAAATTACCCCATGGGCATGTAAAAGCCATCTTCTCTTGATCCTCAGGTGCAATGCGAGTTTGATTATACCCACTAAATCCATCCATGAGTGAAAACATAGAATGACCTGCAGTGAGATCCACAATAGCATCAATGCTAGGCAATGGAAAGTCATCTTTTGGACAAGCAAGGTTTAAATCTCTGAAATTTGTGCAAAATCTTATGGTTTTATCATGTTTGGTAACTAATACAATGTTGGAGATCCATTTGGTATATGAAATTACTCTTATAAATCTGGCTTTGAGTAATTTCTCCAATTTATCTTTGACTAAAAGGGCTACATGTGGATACATTTTTCTCAACTTCTACTTGACAGGCTTAACTCCTGGTTTCACATTTGAATGATGCATTATGAAAATTGGATCTAATCTAGGCATGTCAACATATGACGATGCAAATTTGATTTGTTTTTCTTGAAAGAATGCAATGAATTCTTCTCTCTCCAAGGGACTTAAAGATGCTTCCAAGTGAATGAATTTAGGATCCTCTTCTTTTCCAATGTTAACCTTTTCTGTGGGTTCAATAAGTATAGGTGATCTTTCATCTTCATGAGTTGGTAAGGTGTCCAACCTCTCTCCCTTTTGTGCCACAGTTGGGTTTTCACCTTCGAAAACATCCTTTATTTTCACTTTTTTTGGGTCTAGCACTGCCACATGGTGGTTTTCGCCACTAGACCTTCTCATTTTTTTTGTATATTTTCTCTTCATTTTTTGGATTAAGAGGTTGAACACCTGCCCCTATCATCATGTATGGAGTAAATTCTTTGGTGGAAGAATTAGGTTCAACCACATTGAGGTATAAGGCCATTGCATTGTCATTTGGGAAGTGGAGTAATTCATTTGGCTCAGAAAGATCCCAATCGATAAGTTTGGGGTGCATTAAGGACAAGGATTCATTGGATGGGCTTTCATTTGAAGGAGTTAAGGACATGACTTTGTTTGATGGTTAATACATTATATCATCATGGTCTATGACATGTGCTTCTTCAAGATGGTCCATGGAAGAAGGATCAAAATCCTCTTCATTAGAGTCCTCTAAGATTTCTATGGGAAAAAGAGCATGTGGATTAAACACTAGGTCAGAATCTCCCACCCATGAAGGTACCCAAGGTTCACCTACCCATTGAGTGAAAAGAGGTGCTTGTTCTACATTGAGTTTTTGAGGTTCACTTGATGTTTGAGTTGAATTCAAACTTTGAGTTACATGTTCTAGATTCTCAACTTTAGGAGGAGTTGCATAAGTGTGAATGGTATCAACCTCTATGTCATGACAAGATTCTTTGGAAAAGGAATCCCACTCATAATCCCTAGAATCATCTTCACTTTTAGAACCTACCATATGGATATGTGCATGAAAATCATGCATGGGGCTTGAACTTTCTCCTTTATATTGAAAACCTATGCCAACTTTCTCTTCTTTTGCTCTCCAAACTAGTTCAATAGGTTCTAACAACCCTCTATGTCAAACTCCTAAGGATCCTCTTCCCTTATACCCCATTTTCTTCATGATATCAAATCCTTTTCCATATTGATCAATTTGGATATTGATATGTTGCACCCTTTCATTGGAACTAGCTGAATTGTCATCTTCTTTATAAAGCCATTGTAATACCTCATTATCTTCTTTGTCCATTTCTTGTTTGTCACATTCTCTCACAAAAAGGGAATTTTATTTATGAGTTTGATGATCTTTGGATGGTTTCCCATGTGTCCTTGGAGAGGTAGGTAAATCAAATAGGGAAACAAAATATTCCCCTACCCCTTTAGAGTTAATTTTTCATTGTTTATCAAATTGATTCATTAGATCATTCATCTTTTCATAATGATCTTTCTTAATTTGGTCCCTTTCCTCCTTAGTGGGTTTCAAAGTTTCCATTATCAATGTTGAAGTCTGAACTAACTTATCCTTTGAATTTGAACCCTCATAACTCATCTTTTCTTTTCCCTTAGTCGATGTATTTGAGTTAGTTTGAATAGGGTTAGAAGTTGATGTGACATTTGATGTTGGGTTTGAACTTTCCTCTTTGGCTTCTTCCATGGTAATATCAGGGATGACTCTTTCCCTATTATGAGGAATATAAAATTCATGACTTGGCTTTAAAGAATTGTAATATTGGAAAGGATTTGAATCTCCTCCAATCATGATCTCTTCCCCCATATATGGAAATTTTATGCATTGGTGATATGTAGAAGGTACCACTTGCATTTCATGTATCCATGGCCTTCCTAATAAGATGTTGTAGGTTATTTTCATATCAAGGACCTAGAATATGGTATCTTTTTTTATTGGTCCCACTTGAATTGGTAGAATGGTCATACACTTTGAAGATCTTTCCTCTTCATCATAAACCTTAATTGTGATTTGTTTTTTTGGATCAATGGAAGACTCGGTTAACCCTAATGTTTTGACAAGGTTTAGAGTGCAAATATTAAGACCAGCTCCACCATCTATGAGAACTCTCTTGATCCTATGTCTTTGGATTAATACCTCTATATGCAAGGGTAAGTTTTGAGGATGTGTGATAGATATGTCATCTTGCTCTGAAAAGGAAAGACAATGAGGGGCTATGAGATGCCCTACCATGTTCTAAAATTTGTCTTCCTCTAGGTTTATAGGAACAGTGGTCTCATACAAGGCTTTTTCCAGGATCTCCTTGTGATTAGGAGATAATTTTAACAACTCCAAAATTGATATTTGTGCTGGAGTCTTTTGTAATTGATCTACCAAACTATAAGGATTTGTTGTGGGTGGTGTTTGTTTAGCCAAAATAGTTGGTGTTTTAGGGCCAATAGTAATAGGAGTACCCCCTTGTAGGGTAACCTTTGAGGCTTGCCCCCTTGTGATGGAATTAGTGGACCCTTGAATAGGTTAATCTTTGATTACAACAATATTGATAGTATTGTCATAAGTATGAGAAAAGTTAACACTGTGATTGCCTCTTGCATTATTCACACTAATTCCTCCATTATTTGAATTGGAAGATTCTCCTTTTTCATGCTTGTAGAAAGGAGTTTTAAAGGCTGTGTGATCTATATTAGTTTGAGGTCCATCCACTTTTATCACACCATTATCTATGATATCTTGTACCACATGCCTAAGACACATGCAATCATTGGTCTTATGTCCCCTATTTTGATGATACTCACAATGGCTATTCTCACTCCACCAATTTGGCTTGATTTGAGGTTCATATGGTTGAGCCACTGGTAAGTCAATAAGTTTATTTTCAATAAGTTTCCTTAATGCATTATCCAATGGTTCACCCAAATTAGTGAATGTCCTTTTGGGTGTAGGTGCAAAGAAAGGTTTAGGCTTGTGAGCCCCTTGATTATTCCCAAAGTTGTTATTAGTTTTGTTGTTGTTAAAGGGAACTTTGGGTGCCTGATTCACATTATTGGATTGAACTGAGTTTTGAGTGAGATTGAAAGGGGTAGCCTTTAAATTTTTATCCTCTACCACTCCATCATTAACCACTCCTTTATTGTTGTTATTCTTTGTCCCAAATCGGTTGTTACTGTCGGGGGAATTTTGATTCTAATTAGTGTTGGAGGTATTGTTGTTGTTGTTATTCTTGTTATCTTTGTAAAGTTTGATTTCTCTACTTTTTATCAATACCTCTTCCTTTGTCACCCCATTCTAAATTAGGTCTTGAAATGACCTAGGAAATTGTAGCCTTAATTGATAGTTCATTTCATGATTCAAGATGTTTACAAAAATATCCATCTTTTCCTTTTATGGTAGACTTCGAGGGTATCTAGCAAATATCACTTTCCATCATTGTAGGAAAAGTAGGAATCCCTCTCCTTCTCTTTGTTTGGTGTTGCATAGATTAAGCATTGTAACCTCATGTTTGATGTTATAGGAATAGTGAGTTACAAACTTAGAGGCCAATTCCTCAAAGGTTTGAATGTCGGAGGGTAACTTTGAAAACCACTCCATTGCCATACCTCCCAAACTTCTAGGTAATAACCTCCTAAGGTAAGTTGTGTCATGCATGAACTCTAGACTTAAGGCACAAAATTCCCTTAAGTGATCCTAAGGATCATATGTTCCTTCATATTTATTGTATTTAGGATAAATAGCATTTTTTGGAAATGGACACAAAGCTTCGATGGAAAAGGGTTTAGGAGCCCCACTTTGTTTTATCGTGTCCAATTGCATTTGGAAAAGTTGGAATTAATTTTTCATGATGTCAATGGTATTGGCCTCAGCTTCTTCTTGTTTGAGTTTGGTGACATCATAATCATGTGGAAGTTTGAGTTTGGTGACATCATACTTCTCCTTGTCTTTTTCCAAAACTTTTTCCATAAGTTTCATGACGAAAGGACTTTGCATAGCTTCATTAACCTTTTCATCAATTAACTCTTCATCATTAGGGTCAAATTTTCCCCCATTGTTGGTATTGTTCAACCCTTGTTTGTTAGGGTCAATGTTTTCTCCCCCATTGGTATTGTTCTTGGATCCTTTGTAGATGGGATCAACATTTTCGCCTCCATTGTTGTTCATGCCCTTGTTTACATGATTGATTTGATTGGGATCTATATGGCCAAATGGGAAAGACATTCTTGGTTCTGTTTCCTTAAATGGTTCTTATAAGGGCCTTGAAGAACTAAAAGGATCACCCAAAAAAGGACACTCTTGCCTTAGATAAGATCCGTCTGGTTGTAGGGTAGTCTTAATGTAATGAGATCGAGTAAAAAATGGCATTAACATATATCAAGTGAATATCCTAGGTTTTTAACTCACTAAAGTGATCAATCCATGGATAAATTTGCAAAATGCCTAATAATGACAGATTTTGATCTAGTTGAGTATACATAGAGGTAGAACATTCAAAAGGGTATCCAAAAATGGAATTTTCTTGTTTTCAAACCCTCGGTATATACCCAGTGTTTGCGCTTTTTTATTTTTGAGTGAATCTTGCCTGTGTGTAGGTTGCCTTTAATTGTTATTACATGGTCACTAGAATCCTTGTACGTGGTACTCTACAGTTGGCAGGTGGTGTTTGCCTGTTGATAGGCAGTTTTAAAATGTTGATGCGCAGCACTTTCCAGTGTCTTACGCGGCTGTTGAATGTTTTCAAGTGGCATTTTAAGATTTGTAAGTGGCCCAGTTTTTTTTGTACATGGCTTTGAAGTATTGGGACGTGGCACTTTACTAATCAACATTGAATTTATCAAATTTTTTTTGTATTTTATGGATTTAAAAATTTAAGGGCTTTGATCAGATTTGTCAAAAAGGAATCTTGCATGAAAACAAAGTACAAGCTAAACACACACATCAAAGTTGTACCATATCCCTAAAAGTACACTAAAAGTGTATGTTCTTAGATGTTTTTACAGGTTTACACAAGAATTTCTTCCTAACAATCTACCTTAGAGTCAAACAAATTTGTCTTTTAACAATGGCTCTACAAATGTAGGTCTACTATTTTATCAAAATTTTCAATCCTTTCTGTTCTAAATCTTTTCAAGATCCTTTACCCCCTTGCAGGATTCCCACATGCATGAAAGTATGATTTTGCGCAATCCCGAAGGACTACTAGAGGAAGTAAGGATGGCTTGCATAAGGTTTAGTTACTTTTCGATTAAGGTAAAGTGCATTTATTTATAGTGGGTCAGACAATATCATGGTAAAAGCAAATATCTCCCACTTTGGGTCGTTCCCTCTCACCATCCTTGTAAGGCAATTCTCAGGAGGTAGGCCCTTTAAAGCTCTATTTAGCTAGCATGTATATGGAAAGAAAGAATCCAACTTAGTCCAACAAGTTTGGGAATCTGATTCACTCAAAGAGTGAAGAGCATATCCCTATTGTTTTCCTTTGTTCCAAACACCTCAAGAAAAAATTGTTCATTTTCAACCTCTTGACAAGGAGGTTCTTAAAATTGAGATCTATGGTTCAATTCCCTATCCCTTTTATTGCACTAAATTGACTTTGCACGTTTGGCTTTTTGATTCACTTTGAAAAGTGAAGAGCATATGCCTAATGCTATTTCAATTTAGATAATTTGGAAGGATTTCCCTAATTACTATATTTAAATGAAATGCCACAATCTAGTCAATGCAAGATTGTCAAGATAAATACCTTATTTTTGAAGCTAGCAAGGCTAGGCACATTTTTGATTGATTTGGCTTATTTCCACTCAACTAGTGGCAATCATTCCCACTCCGTCTCCTCCAACAAGTTAGTCAACACAAATAGAGACAAAGTGAAGAAAACTTGGAAATCTAAAATGACAATTTCCCTCCTAAAAGCTCTTTTAATGGAATTTTATCAAATCAAAGCTTGAAGAACTAGGCATGAAAATCAATTAAAGAGTGGGAAACTTTTCTTTATAAGAAAAAAACACTTTAATGTAGTGATCATATAAGTGTTCCTCCTCAAATAAACTCTCTAAGAAATTAGCTACATATATTTGTTTGTCATTTTTAACCTTAATTCTCACCTCTTTGCTAAGCCTTGTGACCCGTTTCTCTAGTTTCTGCACTTTCGGGTGATTTTTCATATGTAGAAAAGAAAAACACAGAGAGTCGAAATAGTGAGCAAACCATTAAAAACCTGATTTAAAGTAGAAAGATTTACGCGGCATTTAACAGCTAATAAGTGGCATTTAAATATTACTACGCATGAATAGAAACTTTCAAAGCAGCTTTTAAATCCTACTAAGTGGCTCAGGAAAATCCATAGGCTAGTAAAAAAAAATAATAGGCGGCAAAGAAAGTATAAAATGTGGTCAAATTTTTCTAGCAAGCGGATCTTTCAAGTTCATGAGTGGCACACTTTATCTAAGAGGTGGCACACTTTATCTACCAGGTGACACACTTTATCTAACAGGCAGCTAAAGAATGAAAAATGGAGACAAAAGAAACTCCATAGGCAGCGCTTTATTGTTAACAAGCGGCTCTAAATACTGCATAGGCGGCTCTTCTCCTATTTTTCTACAAAATAACACAAAGAATAATCCAAAACATGCAAAATATCAAGATAAAATGTTAGAAATGAGGCTTAAAGCCCCATGGTGGGTGCCATTTGTGTGTGTATGATTACACCTTCATGAAATTAGGATTATAAACAACTCTATGGAAAGAAAATGCTATTTAATCTAAAAATTAAAGTTTAAAACCCATGACATCTCATGGTTCTCTATCTAAGCTTTGTTAAGAGAGCTCTCAGTCTTAATCTCTCCCAAGGAAAATCCTAGAATGAGAAATAAATGATAAAAAATTCTCTAATCTAGCTCAAAATTCTCCAAGATATGTTATAAAACCAACAAATGCTATTAAAGATGATACTCTAAAATGCTATGCAAATGCTGAAATATGATCAAAAGTTCTCAAATGCTCTCCAAATGCCTATAATAAGGATGCTTTTCTCTTGAAATTCTTGGATCCCAAACACAAATAAAATGGCTTGTATTTATAGCAATCTCCCAAGGTTAGGGGGTAGAGTGAGTTGATCATGATCAAACATTGGTTAAGTCAAAAGCTTTGAGGTGTTTTCAAATGGAGGGAAAATTGGTTGGTTGTCCTCAAAGAAATTAGGAATTAAATAAATCAATCATTTAATTAATTTATCCATGTAAGGGTGAATGGGTTGGATTTGATCTTTTTGATTTAAACTATACAATTAATTGATTAAAATCAATTGCATAATTTTGATTAATCCCGTGTAGGCTTGAATTTAATTATTTGATTTCATGATTATTTAGTCCTTTGATTTAATTTGATTTTTGTCCACTTTGCTTGATAAATGTCCATTTGATTTGATCCATTTTAATGCATTGAGATGATATTTGAGGCATTTGGCTGAGATTTACAATTTTGAATGCTTAAGATACACCTAGTCAATTTTAGGTGTCTACAAATGCAACTACTGTCTAACTCATAAGTCTTCAAATGATTATGTCAGGGGCCTTGGTGTTTCAGGACCTAGAGATATTAATAATGAAGTGACATCCCTTAAGGTATTTTGTTTCTTTTCAATGGCTTTGTTTTGATTCAAATATAATTTATGGTTTTCTTCTGATTAATATCATGGTATCATGGACTATAGTGCCTTGATTTGAAAACTCAACATCTAGTTTTAGTTTTTTGTTTCTTTAGTTTGATTTTATTAATTGATCTATGGTCTCTCTCACAAGATCTTATAGTTGTGATCCATTGATTCCTTCATGGAAAGTTTTGATTAGTCTAATGAATGGAAGGGCTAATAGTTGTTGATTATCATGCTCACTATCATAAGCAGATACATACACTACCTTTCATGCTTCCACATCCTCGCTGATCTTTACATTGGTCATGTTTTATTATAATTCCACTATTATTAGCATTCATTGTTCACTGCCTTCATGGAAGCTTTTGACATCATGTGAAAGCTTCTTGATCACTATTTTAAGCTTTTCACCATCTGCGCTTCTTTAATAGCAGCGCCTTGCTAGTTTTCTTTGTTTTGTTTCCATGCAATACTTGTGGCCTTCTTAACCACTATCATAATTATCATACATGGATACATTTATCTTCATACTATCTCTTTTTTACAATAAAAATGTCTCAAATTTTCCCTTTGACTGACCTCATAACAGTTAAAATAATTGTCTTTTGAAGCTCTTGGGTTAGTGTTGTAATGATCCTTTAACATCATGGCTACTCTTTGTCATTAACAATATCCTTCACATCTTATTCATTTCTTTGAGGCATCATTAAGCTAATTATTTTCATCTCTATTTCATTAACTATCACAAACTTCCCTTATGCTTGTTCAAAGCATTGTTTGTCACCACTTTAAATGAAACAATCAATTGCACTTATCTACTTTGTGACTAGTCATTTTAATGACTAGTTGCTCCTTTGTTTTGATTATTACCAAGTTATGAACATAAGAACAATCCCCCTTAGATCTATATCTTGAATGATCTATAGTTTGAGCATGGAATGAGGATATCTTGATGACAATTATGCCTCTATAATGCCTTGTATCTATTAGCCCTTCTCTGCTACCACAATCACTACATTTTGACTACTCTATGCTTTGATACTGATTCACTATAACAGACTTGGATATCATTAACTTTCATGAATAATGGGTTCCTTACTTTGAGGCATTCTTGACATTGACATATAAAAAATAAAAGCAAATTCTTTCTTATAAAAAGATCGTAAATCTTCAAAACAATGAAATTATCATGAAGAAAAACTTTAATCCAAGAGAATGAACAATAAATGGAGAAATGAAAGAATTAGGGATTAGAAATTCTAACCACAACTCTACCTATCCTTGGAAAGTGTCTGTAGAATGAGCCTCTATTTTTTTTTATCTCAACCTTGCATACTACTACTCTCTTTAGATTTTCTACTATTTATCATGAATATGTTACTCTTGAATGCAAAACTGTGGGTCCTCTTCTATTTGGCTTTTGGAAATTCTGCTACTTGTGTATGTACTACTACTCCCAATGAAACCTTTGTTCATTTATTATGTATTTGAATCTTCCCTTCTCATTATTGATCTAGTTTGTAAAACAAATGCTTGAAAATCCATGGTTTTCCTTATTGAATTTGACTATTTTTAAATGAATTACATTGATATTTTGATAACATAAGTTCCCCATTTCATTTGGAATCCATTTGAAGAAAATATAGTAGTTCCTTAATTTCATTTATAATTTTTTTTTAAGTTCAATCAATTCCATATTTATTTCTTTTTTTTGGATGTCCCTATACCGTAGTAGGTGTTGACTTTTGGCAAGTTTTGAGAGCCACAGTGCAAATGTGACCCATTCCACTTTATGTGATCATAGTTTCTTATGTAATGGATAAAAAATGATGTTTCATAATGTCTACTAACATTTTTTGATGTAGGAGAGATCAACAATTTGGTGGTTGTTACCCTAGGGTGGAGATTTTCTTATAAAAAGGGCACATGGTTGGTGCTAGAGTATTGGATCTGAGTTTTTTCCTTAATGGGGGAATTTTTTTGTGTTATATTATGCTTATAAATGATCAATTCATGGTTTATAAACTTTTTTTCATATTTGGAAGTGATTAGAGGAGATGTTTTGAGGAGGCCCTAGTTTTAGAGGCTATTTGGTGAGGGTTTGTGAGTTAACCTATTGGGAGAGCATGGTTGACAAAATAAGTGCAAAAATTATTTGATTTGGGTCAAATTATAATCATTCCACTTGGTTTTGAGTTTCTATGAAGAGTTTTTCTGGTACATTCTTTGGAAAAGTGGGATAATTAGGCCTCTTTTAGTGGGCTAGCAGGGTATTGTTCATATAGTTGGTCCAAAGGAGTGATATATGGTTTTTAAATAGTTTTTTTTATCTCAATAAAGAGTATCCAAATATGTAAAAATTTTGGAAAGTGTTTTGGGAAGTTTGGGAGAAAATCTTGAAAAATAGGTTTCAAAAAGCTACAAGGGAAACCTAGTTTGTGCCTGGGTAGGGATAACTTGGAGAATCATTGAGTGATTTTCCTTGTTCTATTAGAAAATTTTTAGTGTGATGTGAGGATACCTTTTGTGGTGTTGGATTAGTAATTTAAAGTTAGTGTTTGAATTTGGTTGATTGGAAGGAGCCTTGTGAAGAAGACTAGGTGAATTAACCTTTGGCTATTAGATGATGATGTGGCTTCCAAGTTAAAGTATACCTTATTACAATATATTGGTTTAAACTTGGTACATTTTATTAAAAATTAAAATCTTTAACCTTTATAACACAACCTTTTGTACATTTCCAAGTATAGTTATTCATGTACAGGAGAGTACCAAGCTAAACAACTCAAGGAAATCAAAATTTTGCCAGAGAAATAACGAATTCTTTATTTAATATTTGTTTCTCTTGAAAAAAAAACATGAATCAAAACTTGCCTCAAAATCATGGAGGTTCTAACCATATTTTCAATTACTTAGTCGTTGGAATACAAAATGTTGCTTGACAATTTGAAGCAATTTCACAATTTTTACATCTTTACTTGCAACTTTTTCAATTTTATTGCAAACACCTTAAAAATATACCAAAACCTTATAAAATTGTTTAGACTAACTTAAAAACACCATTCCCATCAATTTTATACTTTTTGGGCCATATTTGGATGTTTGACCAAAGTTGACCCTTTCGGGACTTTATGGAACAAAGAGACCCAATTGGCACCAAGACCTTACAAAATGATGTGAAAATATTAGGAAAGATTACTAATGTACTCTACGATATTATTCAGCACAAAATAGCCAAAAATTACCTTATCATTTCCTTATTACATTAATTCATAAAAAGATCCAAAATGGTCCATAGTTACTTCAAAGGGAACTTCATGTGCTCTTGCACCATAGACCCGTTGTGGAAAGAAACTTTAGTTCTCTTGAGGACTATGCTGATTGAAAACATATTTAAATCCCCTTTTTCTTATTCCCCAAATTACTTTTGAGGGTTGCATAGTTACTTTTAATGATAAAAATTGGAAGGTTTCAAAAGGTTCCTTAGTAGTAGAAAAAGGTATAAAGTAGGCACCTTATATCTTTGTATAGGACATATTGTTCCCTCTACTTTAATTGTTTCAAAGAAAAATGAATGTCCAGGAACAGTTGCTGCAGTTGAGCAGATAGAACAAGAAACAGTAGCTGGAGATTCTGAAATAACACTATGGCACAATAGACTTGGGCACATGAGTGAAAAAGGTATGAAATTACTTCATTTAAAGAAAGTTCTACCAGGTCTGAATTGTGTTAATATAGATTTCTGTGAAAGTTGTGTGTATGGAAAACAAAAGAGAGTTAGTTTTGTAAAGAGTGGGAAGGAAAAGAAAGATGAAAAATTAGAGCTTGTGCATATAGATGTATGGGGTCCAGCTCAGGTATCTT
>MU227694.1:406319-494927 GCA_018584345.1 Thuja plicata
ATATATATATATATATATATATATATATATATATATATATATATATTATGTATATGTTAGAGTTATGTATAAATGTTATTCATGTACAATTAGATGTTAAAATATTATCCCAGGTCTCCTTAGTACATCCTAGGACCCTTTAAGACTCTTAGAGGACCAATTTGTAGATTGTATGACCCTTTAAGACCCCTATTGTGACATAAAACTCTTTAAGAACCCTTAGGACCCTTTAAGACACCTAGGATGACCTTTTAGAACTCTTTAAGATGTTACCTCTATGAATATTTTGTTATCATTAGTTAAGGAAAAGTCATATGAGTCTGAAGATTCAATTGGTGAAAAGAAGAAAAGCAAATAATTGACTAGTTGGTAATGTACACCAAACAAGGAAGTGAAGTCGGTAAAGGACAAACAATACATCAAGAGCCTACAATTACTGAACACCGAGCACATATGAAGTACACCGAGTTGATAGTTACCAAGTACTAAAAGATCAAGTTAACCAAGAAAAGAGAAGTTACTTTACTGAGTTACTTAATTGATTGTAAAGTGATAAGTATGCATTTAATACATTGACATGCCATTAATTGTGATTATACAATGCACAAAGATCCATTTGTTACATGATCAATGATCAAGATAATTCAAAGAGAAGATCTAAGAAGAAAATTAAGTGGTTAATGAAAGTTTGTTATTTCCAAGAAATACACCATGTACCAAGGTAAAAGTGACACAATCACCTAGCAAAAAAGAAGATCGACCGGTTAAAACAAATCACAATGCACCCAATGCAGAAGATTAAGAGGTGATAAATCTTATACTTAAAGAATGAATTACATAGAAGAAAGAGAAGAGACAATAATAATACAGATAAGGCTGATATTGTTAAAGGAGTTAAATTGAAGAAAAAAACTCATATTAGAGAACATCAAGCTGATATCTTGCTTCAATAGAGAAAATCTGAGTAGTGTTACAGTTTGAGATTGAGGTAACACAATATTTCATAGCACATAGAGTCTAATAAGCATTTGTTTTGATTCAATATAGTAGACATTGTTAAGTTATTAATACTATTGTATTGAGAGCTAGAAATCCCAAAACTGGATAGATCTTAACCGATCTGATATTTGTAAAACCTTTAACAAGGTACATCTCTAAGTGTAGAGATTATAAAACCATCTAACTAGGTAGACCTAACAAGTCTTTGTATACTCTTAAATAGGTAATCTATAAAAATGGATAAAATTTGTAAGCTCTATCTAAAGACCCTTTATACTACAGTTAGTGAAGGTTTTTGGTATCGTCCCCTCCAAATTTTTGTCCTCTAACCAAGGATTTCTATGTAAAAAAAATCATGGAGTTATGAGTTCATTTACTTTAATGTTTTGATGTTATGTTTTATAAGCTTTATACTAGTTTCATTTCAAGTTATTGAATTTGGTAAACAACAAGCAACAATATATGGTTATTGACAGTTTCATTTATAAATATTTTTGTGGTATTGATTCAAACCTTCCCTCTCAGTCCCAAATTTCCATAGTCATTCCAAAAATTGGTATTAGAGCTACTAGTCTTGAGTTATAAGGTATGACCACCTGAGAGTTAAAGATCTTAAGTCATTGAAATTTTTAGGCAATTCAAAAGAATTGATGGTCTTGAATCTGAGTTGGAAAGGGCAAGAGATTTAATCATTGATTTGAAGAAGAAACTTGATAAATCTCTAAGGGTTAGATTGAAAATATATGATGAACCAAAGGTTACACAAGAACAAGTTGATACACTTGAGAAAACATTTGAAGGTAGTGTTACTGATGAGTCTGAGAAAACTATAAAAGAACTACTAGAAAAGAATGATACACTTACCAAGCAGTTGGATCTAATAAAGATAAATATTGAAACCATCATGATAAGAATGAATGAATTGATTGAAGGAAAAATGATTGTTGTAGGTCAAAAGAAAATGGCAGAAGATAATAAAAGACAAGTTGAAATCAAGCTATTAGAAAAAGATAATGAGATCGTGAGAATGACACAAGTTCAGTATGATATGACCAACCAACTTTTGAGTGCAAATCAAGATAACACAAGAAAAAAATTTAAGAATCAAGCACTGAAAGCTGAAATTAAATTTGAAAGAATGTATCAAGCACTTAAAGCTAACAAAAGATGCAAATGCAATACTAAAAATAAATGAAGAAAAACTGAAATCTTTGGATCAATAGTTCAAAAATTAGAAGCAAAGGAATGAAAAAACAAGAATTGGATTCAAATAGGACAACACTAGAAAGAAAGGAGAATCATCAAATGCATAGAAAGATGAAAGTACTACACCCTCACTGAAACAAAAGAAGCATAGTTACAATTATTGTGGGAAGCCTAGACATACTGCTAATGTATGTAGGAGCTAGAAAGGTAAATCACCAAGTACACCTAAGTTTGATGGTTACTACAAGAATTGTAATACGTTTGTACACAAAGCTGAAGAGTGTAGAATAAAGAAGAGAAATGACAAATGGAAGCCTAACCAAGTGAACACTAATACTATCAATGCAAGCATTTATATACCATGGGACTATGATACAAGAATTTCATGTTTATCTTGTGGAAGATATGGACACATTGCTACAAATTGCATGCTCATGCATGAAAGGAACAACAAAAGGGCATGGATAAACTCTGGCATGGCATGTTTTCATTGTCATAAAGTAGGACACCTTGCGAGGAATTTTAGATACCGAGGTGACTCATCGACCAAAGATGAATCTAAATAGAAAGAACCTACTACTATTGATGAGATCTCAGAATGAATGAATAGAATCTGGAGGAGAAAGACTCAGGATGAAGGAAATCATCCAGAAGCATAGACTGCATCATCTTTACTAAGTTGGTTGCATCGACCTCCACCTAATTGGTGATAGGTATGTAGGAACTACATTCTTATAATAAATCCTACTTTAGTTCCTAGAATCAGAATTGAGATCCATATCAACATATTAAGATGCATTTGGATAAGTTGTGAAATTTTTTGGATGGACATTGTTATATATGGTTGTTTAACTCGGTAAAGAAAAGTAACTATGTAGTTGGTATAAATTGAAAAAGGGACTCGACAAGAGAATTTATTATATATTAATAGATCCACTAGAAACCCTAATTGAGGAAAGGGTATAAATAGATCATTTTTCAAAACATTTGAACCTAACATTTTCATAAGAGAATTGAACACATTCACAGAGCGACTATCCCGTGTGAATTCAAGTGATTTCGAGGTAATTTTGAATCTTTAAAAGATATTTGAGATATATTTTTGAATTATTTGTGGAGCACCAAGTTGTGTTTTCTAAGTCAAGGTTATTATTAAGCGTGCCCTAGTTTATTTTTGCATACATTTTGAAGAAATCATGTTGAAGATGCAGACACTAGTTTTAGTAAAGAATGTTGAACTAGTAAATTAGAAATACAAGATGTCCCTAGCTATAGTCTCATAAACTGACATGATGGGAGCATTGTCTTCTATTTTGCTATGAGTTTTGTTAATCGAAGATGTCTGCACATTCATTCATTGTAAAATTGAAGATCTATGTGGAACCGATATAGATGCTTCATTCAACAATCTCTACATGGATGGGAAGGTTAAAGATGAGAACACCCATCTTGAAAACAAATGTTTGGTTCATGTTATAAATCTATTGAGGGTATTCAAGATTGAGTGGGTTAGAATGACACTCAGAAGAGTACACGACCAATTCATGTGGTTGGATGAAACTATCAAAATTACTAAGGATGTGCTTCACATCATCACTAGATTCCTAATCAGAGATAGACCAAAGGCAATTAAGTAGATTGACAAGGGAAATCTCACCGAGCTCACTAAAGTACAATGGGATGGTAGAGGAATGAGGATATCAACTGTGAAAGGATCTGAGACAAGGTTTGCATACAAAATTATATATTACAGAGTGTTCCAATCATCCCAAGTGGATAGTGTTCCATGTGGAGCAGTTGATCTAGTGTACAAGATAGTAAAGAAAGGTTTACATATATACCTCTATGAAGTTTTGCTAAAGCAATTGGAAGACAACATGAACACAATTAGGAAAGAAAAGACCAACACTTTGAAATTTGGTTCATTGTTGGTATTTATCTTATTCTATTATCATAATTCATTTCCCTCTACTGGAGATGTAGTTTGGAAGACTGCTACGCCAATCATATATCAGATACATGAATTTATAGACAGTTTAGAAGATAATTTTGATGTAATCATGTCTAATTATTTTCTAAAGTTCCAAGCTAGAATGCACAAAAGGTATAGGATACCACCTCAACTAGTTGTGAAATATCAGGACAACATATGTTTTGAAGTTGATATTGATGTTTATATAGTCAAAGTTGTTGAACTGGGGGTTGAATGGATTCAAACGATGGGTTATGAGATGGATTTTTATATAGGTTCTAATTACATTGAAGCCCTATAAGAAAAACTAATTGACCCCAATGAAAATAAATATGGGACTTATGAAGAATTTAAAGACAAAATCAAACAAAGTATTTTAGTACCAAGGTCAATTAAGAAGGTAAGTAAGATGATAAATGTTTTATCAAAGACTCTTGGAGTTGATGATACCATGGATACTTATAATGCACAAGCCCTTGCAACGATTGACAAATAGAATTCACAATTTCCCTCACCAAGCAAACGAGGTGTTACAAGGAAATCCAGATCATCGGTACAACTGGCAAAGAAGAAAGCTACTAAAGTGATACAAGCAAAAGGTAAAACCTATGAGAGGACACGAGGCAAGAAGAAAATTGTGAGAAAAAGAAGAATAATTTTATTTGGAAAAGAAAGTGATACTAAATTTGATGAGCTGAACAAATCTGTTCCTGTTGCTCAGCTCTCTGTGAGACCTACCTTAGATAGTTCTTGTTTTACTTCTATATTTCTATGCTTTCAATGATATTATTCTTAGACATACTCTGACCTATTGAGAATTTTATGTTTTTTCAGGATATGTTGAATCCTATGTTATATATTTTATACTTGATTATGTAATCATGGTACACTCGAGATACTATATGTTTTGATTCAGTTTTAGTTTATGATGATATCATATATGGGAATAAATGGTGTGGATACAACTCTGATGTAAATGGGTTTAGGAAACTGATGATATGCTTATTTAAATTCAAATGTAGATATAGTCTATATGCAATGTATTATTGATGTCATGTATTCTTTCATATCATTTTATTTTAGACCTACTGATGTGTGGGATGAGTGTGCAGGGATAGCTGACCATGGATCTAAATCGGGGACCCAGTATTGGAACCTATGTAAATTTTGTGCATTCCAAGATCCTTTTTATACAAAGAAACATGGACCTCTTTGCATATGTAGTTTATTCCTAAATGTAGTCTATATGTGTGTATTTCAATTAGTTAAAGTTAATTTTTTTAAGCCATGTCATTTGTTTTAATTTATTGTGCCAATTTTGGCAATTGTTACAATTAATGTTGGCATGGCTAGTTATGTGAACCATGGTTAGGTGTAGGTCTAACTAAGGTTATCTAAGTTTAGTACCAAATCCTACCCAAGGTTAGAAGTTTCTTGATGGTCAACTTGACTTATAAATTCGTGGGTTAATTTTAGGTATGGTTGAGGAGGGTCTTTTAGGCTCGCAGAAGGTAACTAGGGTCAGTTTTAACTACCCAACTTGGTACCCTAGGGGTTAGGGGTCATTTTCAACCATAAATGAGCCTTTAAACTCATTTATTGATCCCCTAAAGTCTCATTTTCAAACTGGAGCGAATTTGAAGAGGAGTGTAACTTTGGTTAACCTCTCCCTTCTTCCCAAGTTGCATTTAACTCTATTATGTTAGAATAACTAAAGGGGGGGGGGGGGGGGAATNGGGGTGAATCAGTGGCCTTAAAAATAATTCCAAAATCCAACAAATACTTATATCTCAAATATAATTACCCTCGGTTATCTTTCATTCCATCAAGATGTATGCCTTAAATAACTTAATCAAATATATACTGCTCGATAAGATATATTCTTTATCTTTTCTAAGCTTTACCGAGTAGCAAGAATTAAACTTAGTGTTTACTGACCAATCCAATTTTAGTAATGTGTAAAGTAAACAATCAATGCAATGAAAGAAATACACATTTGACACATGGAGTTTAACATGGAAACCCTATTAAGAGAAAAACCACTTGGGATCGATAACCCAAAATTTTCACTCTTCTGAAGTGAGCTCAGTTAAGAGCCAACCCTGTTAAAGGTTGCAAACACACTATTAAGTGCGACCTTGTTAAAGGATTCAAAACTAATAGTTTTTCTTTTGACCTAGCATTTACTATGCTATCAACAAGAAAACATTTTGATATTCTTGAGTATCTCAATACAATAAGGATGGTTAAATCCCACTTGGTTAAGATATTTTTTGAATCAATGGTTAAACTAAAATAGTAGATGATCTGTTCAATAATATAACTTTAACTTGCAGATTTTTAGATCTATTGTTAGTCCAATAATACCTCTCTGATCAATATGCTCTTTAATTCCTTTGCTCCCCTTCTTTGTTCTGCTTGGTAAATGCTCTGTCCTCTATTGCTCTGTGTCTGCTGAATTCTTTGGCTCTATTCTTCAACCTGTATGATCAAATCTACATCAAGACTTCTATCTTCACCAAAATTATACTCAACATTCCTCATTTTCATAATGAAATCCTTGTCTCTTTATATAGACATGATTTAGCCATTGTTTCTTCTTTTTTTCACTGTAGATCACTTTTTGATCCATAAATCTTACCATGCTTTCTTTAATCCATAAATATCTCCATCATTTTTAATCCATAAGTCTCTCCTTGTTAACTGTTATTAAAACTAGCTTTAAATATCCTTCTTATCTTTATCTTATTTGATAGATGAAAATAAAGCAATAAATCAGTTAACTCTAAATATAGCTCTGGTAGCTCAGTAGTTTTGTTGTTTTCTAAATCTAGTTAGTTTTGATCAAAGAATCCAATTGTGCTTGGTCAATGACTTTATTTATGCTTGGGCATCAACTTTAGTTTTGCTCAGTAATCACTTGTTTGGTTTACACTATGAATTTCTCTGCTCGGTGCTCACTATAAACTGCTCTACTCTGTCTACATTGTGATCTCTCACTCGGTGTATATATTACCAACAACATAAAATTTGTCTTTTCAACTCTTGATGTCTATGAAAATATGTGTTTGAACAATCAAACCATATCAAGTTGACATCAATGAAAATATAATAGATTAACTGATTTACTATCTCGCATTCACTTTTTCAACTCGGTGATCTTCAATTTATCATCTTCAAACATTCGATCAGTTAGAGTTCATCACATTTATGGAGAATGAAGGAAAGTGGGAAGAAAGGGATGGTTAGGGTAACCTCACCTTTGGTTATTCTTCATCATGTTGGAGGTTTTTTGATATAGGGAAGGTTTTAGGAAGAGTTGGGTGTTCACCCACTCTCTACCCTTACAGACAATGTTCAGATTTGAAGAAGCTTTTATAGATGTAGAATAGGAAGGATATCTCATCACCAATATTCAACTCATTTTAGCTTTGGAAAAAGGTTGGTTTTATTTTAGAGAAATTTTCATGGTTTTGCATGTTCTTGAGCTTAAAAATCCATTAATGGAGTCCTATGTAATTTTGAAGTTAAGTTTTTGAAGTTTTTTTTTGTTGTATTTTTATTTGTGAGTTATTTTGAATGGGATTCTTCAAGGCACACTCACCCTTGGTAGAGTAGAGTAACCTTGGAAGGGGTGGTAGGAAATGACTTCGGTTTAGTGTAGAGTCTCCCATGTGTGAAGGGAAAGACATGGGGTTTCATGATACCCATGATGCCAAGTATGGCCTAAGGGCTTTTGGGGGGGCATAAGGAGGTATATTTTATGAATACATCTTTTGTAGATGTTCATTCCAAGTCCATGTGTGGCTTGAGGTTTTTGTTTGTATACTTGGCTATCTCCTACTATGAGGTCTACCACTACCCCTATTTTAGGAAGGCCTCTTGGAGACCTTCCTCCTGTTCTACCATGTGATGGAAAGTTTTCACTGTTTGGATGTATTTTTTGATGTTTTATGTAAGTTGTACAATGTTTTTTTTGTCTCCCGTTCCATTCTTCATCCCCCAATCTTGGGGGTGGACTTGAAAAGGCCTAGATTGGGAGGTGAGCCTCCATGGTCAACCTTATCTTGTTACAGGTTTCTACTAGAAGTATGAACTTGGAAGTTATCTTTGTGAGAAAGATGGAAACAACTAGGATTATGGCCTTGTAATCTATCATTTGGGAATTTCCTGATTGCATAGTTGTATTGAAATAATATTAACATTTGTAGCCTTTTTATAATTTTTAATCTTATAATGTTTCAAAATTCTTATTATCCAGATTGTAAGATGTAGATCCAAATGAAAATGTAACATAATTTTACATTGTAAATCAAAAGAAAATTTTTGAGAAAACATTGTTGCATGACTTAGTTTATACATATTTTACATGGAAACTTAAATAGATTAATCCTTGCATGATTTATACAATGTTTTAAAATTAGATTTATAATTAGATCTCTCGTGGAGGTTACATTTCGTTATAAATATGATTTATTTTAGACTGGTTGGTAGATAAGATTAAATTTGAAGTTTCATTATTAAAAGATTATATTTTATAATTTAGATTTTAAATTATAGATTAAATGGCTATTCTCATTTTATTTTCAATATTAGTTTATATATTAGTAAATCTTTCATATCTTAGTGATTTTATTGTTGGGCGTTAAATTTCAATATAGGAATTTTGTAAATCAGTATATTAATATAAGGTTTAAAATGTTAATTATTTAATTTCATTATTTGTTTGAAGTTAAGTAGTGATTAAACATAACAACGATAATGGGGCTCATAACAACCCCTTACTCCCACATTAAACACCCATTAAGGTTATTATCATCTCCTTTAATTGATTTCGTGCATGGTTGACTTTTGGTCAACCATAGTCAAACTTCCTTTGACCATCTCAATTTTCATGCCACGTGTTCCTTGTACTCCTTGGAACCTAGGATTTTAGTTTTGCACCTTTCGGAGATGGTTGACTTTTTAGGTAAACTTTGGTTGAATTTTGGGTCAACTGTCTGAATTTGTGTATGTGAGCCTTCCTTAGGACTTAGCGGACTCTAGAAACTTCCTTCCACATAAGTCAGAGTATAGTTGACTTTAGGTCAACTCTAGTTGAATTTTGGTCAACTATCTCAATTTGCATGCTAATAAAAGTGTATAGCTTAGGGATCCCTGCAGGATAGTTCTGAAAGCTATCCTAGCTAGTTTGAATTTTGTGGTTACTATTTTTCCTCTACATCATTTTGTGTGCACTTGTTACCTTTGATGTACTTTAGTTAACCTTTTGGCGTGTTTTAAATTTTTTTTTATTGTGTATTTTTGCCCAACTTTTGGGCATGACACTCTCACGAGCTCCACAAAGTCTTGATGAATTTTTGGAAGGATTAAAAGAATCAAGAGGATTTGGAAGATTTAAATAAGTGAAGTATTTAAAGAGAAATGAAGAAGACAAGAAAATATTGAAGATGTAGTTGTAGTGACATTAATGAGATATAGAGTGACACTTATTGAGCTAGCAGATAAGCTACCAAAGGGAATCTACAACAAAATTGATGCATGGTGGAATTATGTAATTATTGCTGAGAAGGAGATGAGACATAGATATCTTGTGCATACTATTCCCAACCTGACACCATCTAAGGTTGAAGATGCATTGAAGAAATACTTAAATAAATTTATAGTAAAGGGAAGAGCCTTGAGGATAATGAATGGAGACCTACAATCAGTAGAGAAGGATACTGCTAAGAACTACAAATAAATATATCATGTAGATGACACCAAGCAACAAGAAACTAAGAAGAATCAAGGTGATACAATCACTAATTAGATAAAGAACATCACAAACCAAGTAGATCCAATTGATCTAACTATTGATAGTACAGAAGTAATTATTGAAGATGTATCATAGGATATTGATCCTTCAAAGGAATTATCAAAGGATGAAGGTGTAATGGATATGAAATTACCATACACCAAGTACATTTATGTAGATAATTTTTTTACTCCAAATGAGCTTTGATGGTTTTCATTCATATTCGAGCATTCAAAAGGCTAGTTGGTAACCGAGTCAAGATAGACTAGTCGGGTAATGATAATTGAGTGCAGAGTTAACCGAGTGCACTGATCATGTGCAAAGTTAACTAAGTACAATAATCACCAAGCATACAAACTTACCGAGAAGAAGTGTACACTGAGAACACAGTATACACTGAGATACATAGAGGACACCGAGCACTAAGAGACAATATTTATCGAGTTTACCATCCGTCACATTAAAGTTTGTAATGACACATCAATCTAGGTAACAACTTTTTTCTAAGATGGATAACAGTTTACAATGATTGAGGAGAACATTAATTATAGATGCACACATTAATTATTTATATATCCTATGTTTAGATGATCAAGGTAAATTTTGTACACCATTGATCTTAGGTTTTCTAAGATATTGTAAAGCCCTAATTAGGTCAAGAGGTTTGATATATGTAAGGTTATGATGTCATTTTGTAATGTATGATGATCAAGTAATGATCAAGTAGCTGCCATACTAAGGACATCAGGAGATCAGACAAGGGTTTTAGAACAAGGACTACATTGCAGTATTCAAAACATAGGTAAGGCTACCAAACAGAACATAAGGTATTATGATTCATAGTAAGGTGATAAATTTATTGCACTTAAAGGATGTGTATTTACAATATTGAGATTGTAATTTGTTCAGATCACACAACTTTGTTACTCTCTGACAATTGTAACAATCCTAAAATCTCCTAACAAAGTAGACTTAATCATCTTTATATAAATCTCTTTAACAGAGTGCACACATACATTGTGTTTCTAAATCCTCACATGAGGTAGATCTAATCGATCTTATTGTTACTCCTAATAGGGTACGGTCACCAGAAGTGATCAATATTTGTAAGCTCTAACATGCTACTTTATTATTATAGTAGTGGAGCTTTGTGCGTCTCATCCCCGCTGCAGTTTTTACCTTCTAATAGGGGTTTTCTATAATACCAAAATACTAGTGGCATGTGTACTTAAATTTCATGTATGTTTTATTGTTTGGATGACATGCATTTACATTTCAATAGTGAAATTACATGTTTGGTAAAATTAATCTACTCAGTCGGTTAAAATAGTATTTTCTTGCAAAGATTTGTTTGAAATTTTTTAAGGGTGTTGATTCACCCCTCCCCTCTTAGTACACACCTTTCTATTATTCCAATAATTTCTATTAGAGCTAGTTCTCTTGTTTAGAAATTTTAATCACTAGAGAGAAAATATTTGACAATGGAAAGGTATACACTTGACAAAACTATTGAAAATCAGAAGTTACAGTTGCAGATCTACATAAAAAAATACAAAGAATCCAAGGAGAAACTCAGGGAGATGTTTATTAAGAGAAAGGACATGAAATTTAACTTTCATGAGACTGATTATCAGGAAGAAGAGATTCATGACCCATTTGATACATCTAGATCTGAATCTGGTAGAATATCTAATGTATTTGAAGGAATCATATAAAAACTATATGAGAGAAATCAACAACTTACTAAACAAGTGAAATCACTAGAGATCATATAGATACACAAATTTTTAGAATGGTTGAAGTCT
The DNA here is from genome assembly GCA_018584345.1 of Thuja plicata. NCBI lineage: Eukaryota > Viridiplantae > Streptophyta > Pinopsida > Cupressales > Cupressaceae > Thuja > Thuja plicata. The sequence goes on from MU227694.1 coordinate 418,099, forward strand.
TAAATGATGCAAAGAAAGATGAACAAGATAGAAAAATGGTTGTTGAAGATAGAAGACAAATGACTGAAAAAATACAAGAACATGAATCTGAGATATTGAGACTTGTTGAACACTACTTTGAGATCACCAATCAAGTGGTTGCTATGAGTCATAAGGAAAAAAAAAGTGACTATTGAGCTTGCTATAAAATTGGAAGACATTGGTGTATTGAAAGAAGAGAATGAAAAATTGAGAAATAAATTGAAGATTCTACAACAACATAATGAATGGATTAAGAGATATGAAGAAAGTACTAAGAAGATGGATGAATTTTTGAACAATCAAAGAAGACTAAAAAATAATACTAGATTAGTGTATACCAAGAAAGGAGAATTGTTAAATCAGGTTGAACAGAGAAATGTATACACAAATCCAAAATATAACAAACCCTCATGCCATCACTCTAGAAAACCAGGCCACACATCAAATGTTTGTAGGAGAAAAGAAAAAGGTATTTCTAGAAACTCTCCTAAATTTAATGGTAATTTCTATAACTGTAATAAGCATGAAAATCAAAAACATAAATGTATATCTAAGATGAACAAACCATAGAAGAAACCCTACATGGATAAATATTGTCAAACTTGCAACATGTATGGTCACACATCACAAGCATGCAGGAATAATATGAAGCAAATATGAAAACCTAAAGGACAAGCAAAGGTTAATCAACTGAGAAGACAAGGTAATGCTTATGCTTGGGATTATAAAACTTGGGCTAGTTGCACAACATGTGGTAAATTTGGACATATAGCAGCAAATAATATGAGACAATGGAGAACTAAGTCAAGAAATTGGTCAAACTCTGGTATGACATGTTCACACTGTCAAAAGGTCAATCACTTAAGAAGAGATTATGAAGATTGAATAAATACTTATGGAAATGAGAATACAATCAAAGATATTATGAGGATCATAAATCAAATGTGGAGGAGAGCATCAAATGATAATGCTGGACCAAGCACAACAGTCAGTGACACCTCATTTGATGGATTAGGTGATTCCATCACCTCCACCTAAGCAATAGAAGTAGGTATGGAACTATATTTTGCAAAACTATATCTTACATGATTTATTATATTCATTATACAAATGCCAAATTAGCATGAATTAAGATGCACTATGGTACTAAATTTTTTATTACTTTAATCTAGTTGAGTCTTTTAATCTATACCGAGTTAGTAATGCCAATCGGTGGATATGTGTGAGACAGCCAAGTTGCTAAGGCAACTGAGCACTTGTTATACTCAATGAGCTGAAGTATCATTAGTATTAATCGAGTGATTTGTTTTTCGAATGATTGGTTGGTAATGTGCATTTATTACACTGACAAAAAGTATTTAGTATACATTTGAGGGAGGTGAACTCATTTGTTCACACAAGGATCATAGAGAACAGTAGAGAAATTGAAAGTGAATACACGAAAAAGAATTTTGAAGGATTTTATAGAGATTATGACCACATTTTAGAACAAGTAAGCATTTGCACTTACTGAGTTATTTGAGTTCTTTCATTGAAGCCCTAAATTTGAAAAATATGGTGTCCTCATCACGAACTATGAAGGCAAAGATGGATAAAAGAAAAAGGTGGTTCTTGTTAAGAATTCAACATACACAGAACCACATTACAAGATACATCCACTATTGGACGATATCAATTTTGGTTACTAATCATGTTGTTGATATTCATGCTTTTTCACTAATGTCAACATATATTTCTATGGAGTAGATAGACTAGCTACTTAATTGGAAGAAGTGTACATACACTATACAAATGATTCATAATGATCAAAGTTGGATTTATGCAAATGGATGTGTGGTGACCTTACTCCTAAGGTCTCTTGGATTGATGTTGCAAATTATGGACGTTATAGTTGATCTAGTGAAGATTGGTTTTTATGGACCATAAATGTGATTCTAGACAGAGCAGGTCTCTGTGTTTTGGGTATATCTTTCTAGCAAAGATATTTCAGAACTTGCAAGCTTGCTAATGGAAAATCAACATATGATAGAGTAATGGGTTGATTTTGATTATTGATTGGATACTAATGACATCAGGTGTGGCATGTACTCTGGAGAAGACCTATTTCCTGGCCAACTTCAGACATGTAGTGTGTGAAATTAATTATGAGCATGGATTGCAGATTTGGAAGTATATGTAATGAATTGTAAATGTTGTATACTTGTTATTGATACTATGTATATCTTAGCAAGAGGCTATGTAATTATTTGTATGATGGAAAGCCTTAATTGGCTGACCTAGTTAATTATGTTTTAGGAAATCTTAACTGGCTGACCTAATGAATTATTGTAAGAGGGTATATATGAAAGATAAATTCTTGTGAAGAAGTGGGACAGAGAAAAAAAATAGAAGAGTGCAAGCTGCAAAGCTTGTTGACTACTAGATACAAAGCAGAGTTGATACATCATTGGAACTAACCAACCAAAGATAGTTTCTATCAGGCAGTTTGCTAGACTATTTATTTTCTTTATACACTTGATTCAAATTATGACCTTGAGGGTGCCTTTAACCTTCTTTGGGAAGTGTACCTTGGCAGTGAGCCTACTATTTTCCTTGAATCCTAATAGGTTATGTCTCCTAATAGGGACTGTGTACTTTAATGTTGTAATAAGCTCCTAACAGGGCTAATATATTTTAATAGGGATACTATACTCTTAGTACATTATTTTTGGGTGTCAATTCCCACTGGGGTTTTACCTTTAACAACATTTCCTCAACAAAAAATATGGTGTTATGAGTATTGTGTCATTTACTTATGTTCTTTACTTTACTACAAATGTATGATTAATGGTTAAGTGGTTAAAGAAATTATTTAAAGTGCTATTATACTGATTCACCCCCCTCTCAGTATAAACCAATCCTTACAATTGGTATTAGAGCTCTTGGCCCTTGGAGAGAAATTCTAACAACTTGAGGGAGATCATAATGGATTTGGATAGTTTACAAGAAAACTTTGATGCTGCACTTGAAGACCTTGATAAAGAAAAAGCAGAGAATGGAGAATTGAGATTCAAGTTGAGAAGAGCTGAGAAATTTATAAAGAAACTCAAAGAATAGCTTGAGCTTTCCAGAAGTCAAAGAGAAGATCTTGTGGTCCAGATAAAAGAAGAATCAGATGAGGACAATTCAGATAAGGTGAAACTACTAAAAGAAGAGATTGAGACTTTGAAACTTGAAAATAAGTCTATGGCTAAAGAAGTACATATGCAAAAAGATGCTAAGAAGAAAGTTGAAGAAACCTTAAATAGTGTATTGAATCAAATGAAAGATGAGGCTGAAAACTACAAGAAAAAATACCTGGAATTGGACAAATATAATTAGATTGTGAAAGGTGAACTTGTTGAAGAAAAAGAATCTTACCTGGAAATGCAAGCACGAGTAGTAATGATCTAAGAGAAGAACTTGGAGCCTATGCTGATGATTGGGAACAAATATAGGGAGAAGAAAGAAAGCTAGATGAAATTGTTACATTGATTTCAAGAAGAGAAAAGAGAGGTAAGGGTAAGTTTAAGGGAAAATTACCTTTGAAATGTTTTTCATGTAACAAGATTGGTCATTTTGCATCTAGATGTCCGAAAAGAATTCCAAAGAACAAACCTAAGTTTTTCAAGTCTAAGATCTCAAAGGATAAGGAATTTTATTATGCTAGTGAAGGTATAAATGATGATGAAGATGGTGATTATGATGAAATTGGATTTATTGCCATTAAGGATGATGAACCTATGCACGAAGAAAAAGTACTAGTATCCCAAGTTGAAAAGAAATCTAAATGGGTCATAGATAGTGGCTTCTCACATCATATGAATGGAGATAAAAAAGAGTTTGTGAGTTTGAAAAGACATGATGGTGGTGTTGTTAGATTTGGTGACAATACTCCTAAACTTATTATTGGAGTTGGATCTATTTCTTTGGATGGAAAGATTAACACTAACAATGTATTACTTGTTGATGGACTTAAGAACAATTTGTTGAGTGTTAGACAGCTAGTGGACAAGGGTTATCATCTAAACTTCATAAATAGAAAATGTACTATCAAGAGTAAACTAGGAGACTTGATAGAATCTGGTACTAAATCCAGAGGTATAGTATTTAAATTAAACACATCTGAAGCTTCTTGTTTTATTGTGAAGGTTGATTGTTGGATATGGTACAAAATGGTTTACATTTGCATATTTGGTTTATAAAGTATAAATTTTAATAATCTAGATTAAAACTGATTCACCCCCCCTTTAAGTTGTCTTGTGGACTGTTATTCCTAACAATTCGTATAAGAGCTATATCATTCTCTGGACTTGATATATGGATCTACTCCTTAGGGGGAGTGATCATAGGAGAATACTATGGAGTACATTTGGGTGATCTTGCACCAAGCTGATTAGACATGAAGATTTGAAAAAGCTACATCTTATAGAAGAATATATATGAGTTATGGCACGCTTTGCCACTGCTGCCAAAGGGGGAAGAAATCTATGTGAAAATCCCTACTATTTTGGGGAGATCTATGTTGAGGATATTGAGAAGATTGTATTGAGAGAGAATACTTTTGGGTTGATACATATGGATTTTCCCATATGTTTCCATCAATTCCAAAGGGGGAGATTGTTGGATGATATCAGTTAGATCCTAAAGAGACATATTTTGTTGTTGTGAAAAGAATTTTTAGATATTATAAAGGAACAATAGAGAATGGATTATGGTATGAAAAATATGATGATTTTACATTGTAGGCTTTTACTAATGTTGATTGGGAAGGTAATGTGGATGACATGAAGAGAACTAGTGGTGGTGCATTTTTCCTTGGAAAGAGGCTAGTTTCTTGGTTGAGCAAGAAGCAAAACTGTATTGCTCAATCTACTACTAAGTTAGAGTATGTTGTTATTACAATAAACTATTCTCAAGTTGTTTGGATGATACAAATGTTGAAGGACATTGAAATAATTTTCAAAGAACCAGTGGTTATTCATTGTGATAACACCAGCACAATGAATATGTCAAAGAATCATGTAATGCATTCAAAGAATAAAAATATTTTTATCAAGTATCACTTCTTAAGGGAGAGGGTAGCAGATAAAGAGATTAAACTAGATTATATTAGCACAAAGGAACAAATAGAAGATATATTTACTAAACCTTTTCCAAAAGATGCTTTTGAATATCTCAGAGGCATGCTTGGGGTGATGGACCCTCCTAGTGAAAACTAAATGATGTAGATGTTCATCAGTCTAGTGGATCTCAGAGCTATATCATTATCCAGACTTGATGTATGGATCTACTCCTTAGGAGGAGTGATTGCAGGAGAATACTATGGAGTAAATTTGGGTGATCTTGCACCTAGCTGATTGGACATGAAGATTTGAATAATCTACATGTTACAAAAGACTATAGATGAGTTATGGCACCCTTTGCCATTGCTTCCAAAGGGGGAATAAATCTATGTGAAAATCCCTACTATTTTGGGGAGATCTATGTTGAGGATATTGAGAAGATTATATTGAGAGAGAGTACTTTTGGGTTGATACATATGGATTTTCCCATATGTTTCCATCAATTCCAAAGGGGGAGATTGTTGGATGATATTAATTTTGGTTATTGATCATGTTGTTGATACTTATGTTTTGTCACTAATGTCAACATGTATTTCTATGGAGTAGACAGACTGGCTACTTAACTGGAAGAAGTGTACAGACACTATATGGATGATTCAAAATAATTGAAGTTGGATTTATGCAAAAGGATGTGTGTTGAACTTACTCCTAAGGTCTCTTGGCTTGATGTTTTAGATTGTGGATGTTACAATTGATCTGGTGAAGACTAGTTTTTCTAGAATGTAACTGTGATTCTAGACAGAGCAGGTCTCTGTGTTTCAAGTATATCTTTCTGGCAAAGATATTTCAGAAATTGTGAGCTTACTAATGGAAAATTGACATATGATAGAGTAATGGGTTGAGTTCAATTGTTGATTGGATATTGATGATGTGACCAGCTATGGCATGTATTCTAAAGAAGAACTATTTCCTATCCAACTTTAGACATGTAACGTGTGAAATAATTATGAGCATGGATTGCAGATCTAGAAGTATATGTAATGAATTGTAAATGTTGTATACTTTTTATAGATATTGTATGTATCATAGAAAGGGGCTATGTAATTATTTGTATGATGGAAAGCCTTAATTGGCCGACCTAGTTAATTATGTTTTAGGAAAGCTTAACTAGCTAACCTAATGAATTATTGTAAGAGGATATATATGAAAGATAAACTCTTGTGAATAAGTGTGACAGAGAAAAAAAAGAGAAGAGTGGAAGCTGCAAAGCTTGTTGACTGCTGGATACAAAGAAGAGTTGATACATCATTGCAACCAACCAAGCAAAGACAGATTATATTAGACAGTTTGTTGGACTGTGTATTTTCTTTATACACTTGATTCAGATTGTGAATCCTTGAGGGTGGCTTTAACCTTCTTTGGGTAGTGTGCCTTGGTAGTGAGCCTACTATTTTCCTTGACTCTTAACAGGGTCTATCTCCTAACATGGATTGTGTACTGTAATTTTGTAATAAGATCCTAACAGGGCTAATATCTTTTAACAGGGATAATATACTCTCAGTACATTATTTTTGGGTGTCAATTCCCACTGGGTTTTTACCTTTAATAGGGTTTCCTTGACAACAAATATTGTGTTATGGTGTTGTCTATTACTATTATATCATTTACATTTGTAAATTTGGTTTATAAAGTATAAATTTGAATAATATAGATTACAACTGATTTACCCCCCTCTTAGTTCTCTTGTGGACTATTATTCCTAACATCCACAAGTTGCAGCTCAACCTGATGACAAAGGTGCTTTCTCCATGATACTGCCTAGGGTTCTACTAGTTCATGATCTTAGGGCATACATCCACTACAAGATTAGTGAGATAGGGTATTTTGAGATAATATCGACATATCAAACACTTTGCACTTACGAGAAATAGAAAGATGATCACAAATATTTGAAAGTCAAAGGGTTAACTACTGCCCTACATTTCCTAAAGGAATTCAAAATAGAATGGATACAAATAGTATTGAGCCAAGTACATGATGGAAAGATTTGACTGGAATAACCAAAAAAGATAAGAAAAGTTGTGATACATGTAGTAACTAGGTATCCTTCAATAGATAGAACAAAATCCCTAAGGCACTCACCCAGATCGAAAATCAAAAAGCTAACAAGAGTCGAGTGGGATCTTAGAGGTCTACAGTTCAACACCTTCAGTGATCCTAAACTTAGATTTGGTGTGTATGTTATTGCATACAAAATCTTCCAGTTGAGTAGATCTAACAGGGTTGTATGCAGAGGTGTTGATATTACTTACAAGATTGTTAAGAAGGATTTACAATTTGACCTAGCTGAGCTATTGCAGAGGAAACTAGAAGAGAATATGAGAACAATCTAATCAACAAGATCTAACACTTGTAAGTTTGGTTCTCTACTACTATGTACATTTTTCTATCTATAGAAATTTTTCCCCTTCATTGGTAATTTAAAATGGAAGACAAACTTATTGATTACATTGTAAATTGGTGACTTTATTGCAAGTCTAGGCACAAAATTTGACCCCATTATGAATGAATATTTTGCAAAGTTCAAAGAAAGAATGGAGAAACAAATAAGAATACCAATGTAGTTGGTAGAGAAGTATAAGGATGACATATATTATTTAGTTTACATAGATACTACACTCATCAAGGTAGTACAACCGAGGACAACATGGCTACCTCCGATGGACTATGAACTTGACATTGATTTAGCTTCTAAGGCTATAGAAAAGTTACTTAATGAACCAGTTGACAAATCTTCCATGAGATTTGGCACATGTATGAAGAAGATAAAACCAAAATATTTATTGGACTACAACTTGAAAAGATGGGTAGGAAGAATATTGATATTTCTAATACTTTTAAATGAAAATTTTCTATGATTGATGAAGAACTAGATAAATCAGTTAATGATACCGAGGAGTAGACTACAATCATTGAAGATGAAGAACAAGATCAAGATTTCAATGACACCGAGTTAGATGAAGAACAAGTAGAGGCACCTAAGGCCAAAAAGAGAAAAGGCATAAAGACTGAGTTTCCACTGAGTACAGGATCAAGATCGATGACAACAAATTCACCACCTTTGAAGAAAGGAGTTGCAAAGATTACACGACCATCACCAAAATACACATATGAAAGAAGGAAGCCAAAGACCACAACATCGAGACAATGAAAGAAGTATGTAAGGAATAAAGATGATAAGGATGATTCTAATGATAATATTGATCAATTTAAGGTTGTGCAAAAAAATTTACCAAAGAGTATTGTTGAGATACCATGAGTAATAAGGATGACCAGAAGGTTAGGACATCCTAAGATAGATGCTTATGCAAATCTGACTACCAAGAATCAGAATAAATTGGAGGAAGCTATCATAGGTATGATGATTACTTTCAAAAAGGTCCCTATAGAATTTTCTACATACATTCCACAAGAGTTATATGAAAAATTATCATCCATATGGACTTATGCACTTAATACAGAGAAGCAGATGAGAGAGGTAGCTCTCACTCTACTTAAGGTTGATTGCATAGTGGCACATATTGATGACATCATGTAACAATATGCAAATAAATTCCCCAAGAAAGAAAGAACACTGAATATACTTCAAGGAAATTTAAAGGAAGTTGATGAAGAAAGCACCAGGATTTGGAAAAATCTGCTACATCCAGTAGAGGAAACTAAGGACATTACATCTATAGTAGATACCAAGGGACATCAATCAAGCACATAAATAACTAACATTGAAGATGCAACTTTTGATAATGTATTGGATGATATTCCTAAGCTCCTCACTAATCTAGGTCATGCAAAGATCACAATAGAAGATATAACTAAAGGTAATCCTGATGACAAGGCAAAAGAAGATGACATGATAATAAGAGAAATTGAGACCTTAGATGAAAAAGATATAATAGAGGTCACCCAAGAAATGGTACCAGGTAATTTTCCAATTCTAGTACAAGCAATTGATTTAGAAAGTGAAGCACAAACAAAGACACTTGAGTAGGTCACAAATACAAATGAAGACAAGGGTGGTACAAAAGGTGAAGAGATCAAGCATAGTGGAGCAACAATACAAGGTGATACACCTAAAGATACCATTGATGCAATATAAAATGGTGAAGGTTACATAGAAATGATGGTAGATACTTCTACTACTGACACTAGGTCAGCTACCGAGGCACCTTCTCAATTCATCACACCGACCAAGCCAACCAAGCAAGAAACTGAGAAGAAGGCTCAATTATCTTTAACTCTATCTCCTACAACAAGTGTAGAAGGGAAGAAGAAGAAAAAGAAGAAAGGGAGAAAGGATCCAGTAACATTAGATGAAATCATACACATCCCTAAAAGTGATCCAAGGACACTTGATCTAGAAACACTTAGAAAATATGGAGAGCTATGCACCCAAAAAGGAGCTCAAGACAAGCTGAGGAAAGAACACAAGAATACACAAGTACTAGAGGTAGAAAAAGATATTCTACAACAAGTTTTTCCTAATGTGAATATCTATGAATCTTCCCCATCATTGATCAACTTGCACTGCTGACTGAGGTAATAAATGATATAGATATTGATTTCAAGAAGAAGTTAGAAGAGAGAGAAGAAAAGTAGATTCATTACAAGGTTACTGAGAAGACTAGCCAAGCAATGGCAGTAAATAAGGTAACACTCTTAGAATTTGTAACAAGATTAGAAAATGTTATTACTGAAGCCCTTACAATTCTATAGAAGTTATGCACATTTGATCACTTCACTACCAATATTAGAGAAAATTTAAAGAAATTAGATAATGATCCAAAAGATAGTCTGAACAGTCTTTCAACTGAGCAACATGCATTTCAGATGCATTACAACAAGGTTCTACACACACAGTGGTTGAGACTTGATTTGAAAAAGGAAGAGGACAAGATAAGAGAATAGGTAACCGAGCTTCAGGCTATGTTACTATCACATATAGTAATGATGCAAAAAAATATGACATAGGAAAATAATTGTATTTCCACCCTAGAGCTATCAATAACATAAAGCATATATGATATGCATGCTTAACTAAACCTAGATAAATTAACCCTCGAGCATCTAAATGAGGAATGGGAGAAGTTATTGGAAAATTTCCAGAAGTCCCATCCTAATATTTTTGACAAGTTGTAAGTTATTTTTTTTGTCAATAATTTAAAAAAAGGGAGAAACATATGTATATATTTATGCATACCTAGCATGTAAAAAAGGGGGAGTCACTATGTATAATAACTATGTATAAGTTGTCGTGTATACTACATCTACATATACAAGTTTTTGATACTAATGCCAAATGGGGAGAATGTTAATCCAAATGAGCTTTGAAGGTTGTCATTAGTATTAAATAATTCAAAAGGCTAATCGGTAACAGAGTCAAGAGAAACTAGTCAGGTAATGATCACCGAGTGTAGAGTTCACTGAGTTGATTGATCATGCACAGAGTTAACCAAGTGCAATGATCACCACGCAAACAGACTTACTGAGTAGCTGTGTACACCAAGCAAACAATATGCACCAAGATACACAGAGAACACCAAGCACTATGAGACAATATTTACTGAGTTTACCAATGGACACATAAAATTTTGTAATGGCACATCAATCTAGGTAATAACTTTTTTCTGAGATGGATAACTGTTTACAATGATCGAGGAGAACATTAATTATAGATGCACACATTAATTGTTTTTATCTCCTATTTTTAGATGCAAGGTAAATTTTGTACATCATTGATCTTAGGTTTTTTAAGATATTGTAAAACCCTAATTAGGTCAAGAGGTTTGATATATGTAAAGTTAAGATGTTATTTTGTAATGTATGATGATCAATTAATGATCAAGTAGCTACCATACTAGGGACATCAAGAGATCACACAAGGGTTTTAGAACAAGGACTACATTGTAGTATTCAATTTTTAGAATAGAGGAAAGGCTACTGAGAAGAGTAGAAGGTATTATCATTCATAGTAACATGATAAATTCATTGCACTTAAAGGATATGTATTCACAATATTCAAATTGTAATTTATTTAGACCACACAACTTTGTTACTCTCAGACAATTGTAACAATCCTAAAATCTCCTAAAAGAGTAGACTTAACCGTCTTTGTATAAATATCTTAACATAGTGCACACATACAGTGTGTTTCTAAATCCTCACACAAAGTAGATCTAATCGATCTTATTGTTACTCTTAATAAGGTAAGGTCACCAGAAGTGATCAATCTTTGTAAGCTCTAACAGGCTACTTTATTACTGCAGTAGTGAAGCTTTGTGGGTCTCATCCCCACTATAGTTTTTACCTTCTAACAAGGGTTTTCTATGATACCAAAATACTAGTGTCATGTGTATTTAAATTTCATGTATGTTTTATTATTTGGATCACATGCATTTACATTTTAGTAGTTACATTACATGTTTGGTAAAATTAATATACTCAGTCAGTTAAAATAGTATTTGGTTATGAAGATTTCTTTGAATTTTTTAAGGGTATTGATTCACCCCTCTCCTCTTAGTACACACCTTTCTATTATTCCAACAGTTGCACCATTGCAAAGTACTGACCATATATTGGTACAAGTACAAATTTATTCTACTATGCAGATTGGTACTACCGAAGTTACACAAGATATGGCAACCAAGCCACCAGTTGACATAGAAAATATAAATGTTGATAAACCAGAGGATACTGAGACTGAACATAAAAAGGATGCTGAGTTGGAAGCTCCAACCAACACTAAAGGAAATAAGTAGAATACACCACTGACCGAAACATCCAATGTTTAGAATGATCAAAAGACACAAGGTACAAAAAAATAAATGTTGCAGGAATTAAATCTAAAAGACAACGATGTAGAGAAAGAAGACACAAAACAAAATGAGGAAGTGAAAGTAGAGGAAAGCATATCTGGTCACCATATCCAGTCACTTGATGCAACAATGACATCATGTTCTAAATGCTCTACTGGAGAGAGTAGACTAATTGAGAAAAAGAAGAGTAAGAAAAGGAAACAAGTGATTGATTTGAGTAAGCCAATCATCATACTACCCAAGGATCCCAATATGATGAAGCCAAAGGAATTTTGCATTTATGCATAACTTGTAGCTCAAAATACTGAGAAAGAAAAACTATTTGAAAAGAAGAAAAAGGTTGATATATTTGAAGATGTCAAAGAAGTTTTCTAGGAGATTATTCCTGAAGTTAACATATATTAGTCTAAGACACTACTAGACCAAGTTAAATATATTCCATTAAATTGAAGGACCAAACAAGGACATGACAGACTAAATGTTAAACATTCACAAGGCATCTATGGAGAATAAATTGATGGAGGACTTACTGCAAAAAATTGCTATAGTAAAGGTAACTCTTTTTGAGTTATCTTCCAAAGTTGAAGAACAATTACAGTTCATCATTTCTTTGTTTTAGAAATTTTGTATTCTTTCTAACTTTACTGAGGACATTAAGAAGAAAGAGGAAGATACTGAAAAAGAGTTGACATAGTAGCTTGGAAAGATAACTACTGATCTTAGAGAATTCCAAACATACTACTCAAAGGTACATGAACGCATGGAAGTTAAACTCTCATTGAGACATGAGGAAGATAAGATGATATTAGAGTTTCTTGAATTGCAAGCACCAATAATCCCCATATGTATTCAATGAAGATACATTGGAAGAAAGGAAAAGAACTAATTAGTTTTCCAGAGCTTAGTACCCTAGATACTATAGTTGATCTATCGACAAAAATACATGAACACATGTGATACATAAAAATCTCCAAGATAGTTGGGAGACTATGCTAGCCCGATTACATCAAAGGTATAAATACATTTTTGATTTATAAGTTTTATTTTTGAGACTTTTGGGCAAAAGAGGGAGAAATATATATAGATAGATCTCTAAAAATTTAAATAAAAAAAAAACAAATAGAGTCAATTCAAAAAAAAGTATATATGTGAAAAAAAAAATGAGAAGAGTTGTACAGGTTTTGTATAGGGAGTAACATCCGGGGGGGAGTTACTAGTTTTGATGACTTTGAGGTTTTTGTCAAAATTCTCATCTAATGTCAAAGGGGGAGATTGTTATCTCTATGAATATTTTTTTGTCATTAGTTAAGGCAAATTCATATGAGTTAGAAGATTCAATCGATGAAAAGGAGAAAAACAAATAATTGACTAGTCAGTAATGTATACCAAGAAAGGCAGTGAAGTCGATAAAGCACAAACACTACACCGAGAGCCTACAATTACTGAAAACCAACCGCATATGAAGTACACTGAGTTGACAGTTACTGAGTACTAAAAGATCAAGTTAACCGAGCAAAGAGAAGTTACTCTATCGAGTTACTTAATTAAGTGTAAAGTGATAAGGACACATTTAATACATTGACACATCATTAATTGTGATTATACAATACACGGAGATCTATTTGTTACATGATCAACAATCAAGATAATTTAAAGACAAGACGTGAGAAGCAAATCAAGCAATTAATGAAATTTTGTTATTTCCAATAAATACACCAAGTACCAATGTAAAAGTGACACAATCACCAAGAAAAAAATAAGATTGAATGGTTAAAACAAATCACAAAGCACTGTTAGGAATAAGAGTCCATAAGACAACTGAGAGTGGCGGTGAATCAATTGTAATATATATTATTAAACTTTAACCTTCACAAGCCAAAACTGCAATACAAATGATAACATAGTAAAAACCAACACCATAACACAGTACTTGTTGTCAAGGAAACCCTATTAAAGGTAAAATATCGATGGAAATTAGCACCCACAAATAATGCACTGAGAGTATAATATCCCTGTTCAAATATTTAACCTTGTTGGGAGATTATTACAACACTATAGTACACAGTCCCTATAAGGAGACAGACCCTATTAGGAGTCAAGAAAAGTAGTAGGCTCACTACCTAGGCATACTACCCAAAGAAGGTTAAAACCACCCACAAGGATTCACAATCCGAACAAGTGTATATAGAAAATATACAATCCAGTGAACTGTTAGGTGTCAACTATCTTTTCTTGGTCACTTCCAATGAATTATAATAATCAACACTTCTCTACATCCAATAGTCAACAAGCCTTGCAACTTCCACAATTCTCTTCCCTCTCAATCTCTTCCTTTTCATTCTCTTCCTTTTCAATCTCTTCCATATCTTTCCAAAAGAAAAGATCTCACATATATACCCTCTTACAGTAACTCTTTAAGTCAGCTAATTAAGCTTTTCCAATATACAAACAATTGATTAGGTCGGCCAATTAAGGATTTACAATATACAAATAATTATATAACCCCTTGCTAAGATACACACGATACCTATAACCAATAAACATCAAATAAAATCCATCACATATACTCCTAGATCATCAATCCATGCTCACAATTTATTTTACACTCTACATGTCTAAAGTTGGCCACCAGATAGGTCTCCTCTAGAATAAATTCCATAGCTGACATCACTAGTAATCACACAACAATCAAACTCAACCCCTAATTCCAATATATGTTAGCTGCCCACAAATAAGCTTGCTTCATCTTAAATATCTTCGCCAGAAAGATATACCTAAAACATAGAGACCTTCTCTATCCAACATCACAGTTACAGTCCAGAAACCAATCTTCACCAAATCAACTATAACATCTGCAATATGCAACATAAAGGTAAGATACCTTAGAATTAAGGTCAAAATGAATCCTTCTTTGTATATGCAACTTTGATTATTTTGAATCATCAATATAGAATATATGGGAAAATCCATCAATCCAAAATCAACTCAAAAATACTTTCTCCTCTCAATAGAATCTTCTCAATATCCTCAACACAAATCTCCCCAAAATAGTAGGGATTTTCACATAGATTCCTTCCCCCTTTGGCAGCAATGGAAAAGGGTTCCATAACTTATCTATAATCTTTTGTAGCTTTTTAAAATCTTCATGTGCAATAGCCAGGTGCAAGATCACCCAAATGTGCTCTAGTATTCCTTTGACCACTCCCCCAAAGGAGTTGATCCATACATCAAGTCAAAAAAATTATATAGCTTTGAAAGCCACTGGATTGATGCATTCCAGCATCACTCAGTTACCACTGGGAGGGGCCATCACCCCAGGCATGCTTCTGAGATATTCAAAAGAATATTTTGGCAAAGCTTTAGTAAATATATTTGCTATTTGTTCCTTTGTGCTAATTTATTCTAGTTTAATTTCTTTGTCTGATACCTTCTCCCTCAAGAAATGATACTTAATGGAAATATGCTTAGTCTTTGAATGTATTATAGGGATCTTTGACATGTTTACTATACTAGAGTTATCATAGTGGATAATCACAGGTTCTTAAAAAATTATTCCAATGTCTTTTAGCGTTTGTTTCATCCAAACAACTTGTGTGCAATTTATTGCAGCAGCAACATATTCTGACTCAATAGTAAATTGAGCAATACAGTTCTGCTTCTTGCTCAGCCAAGAAAGTAGCTTTTTCCCAAGGAAAAATGCACCACAACTTGTACTCTTTTTTTCATCCACATGACCTGCCCAATCAACATCAGTATAATCCTGTAGAGTAAAATCATATGATTTTTTATACCACAATCCATATTCTATTGTCCCTTTCAAATATCTGAATTTTTTTTCATAGCAGAAAAATGTGTTTCTTTAGGATCTTCCTGATATCTAGCCACAATTCCAACTACATTAGAAATATATGGTTTAGTGTGAGTTTGATATTGTAGAGATCTATACTTTGTCTGAACAACACTTTGAGTCTAATCATTATTAGTTAATTTGAGTCCAGTCACCATAGTTGTTCCAACAAGTTTACAATCTTCCATTCCAAATTTCTTCAACATTTCCTTAAGATACTTGGTCTGAGATATAAAAATACCATTCTTACTTTAATTAATTTTCAAACCAAGAAAAAATTTCATTTCACCAATCATTGACATCTCAAATTCATTTTCCATTTCTTTAGAGAACTTCTTACTCATCTTGTCATTTCCTCCAAAACTGATATCATCAACAAAAACTTCTATAAGCAAGATTCCACCTTCATCGATTCTTAAATATAAATTAGTGTCTGCATTACCTTTCTTGAAACCAAGAGGAAGTAAGTACTTGTCCAGCCTTTCATCCAATGCCCTTGGTGCTTGTTCTAGTCCATACACTACTTTCTTTAGCTTACAAAACATGTTTTCATCATTTGTCAAAGGAAAACCATTAGGTTTCTCAATGTAAACTTCTTCTTCCAGATCACCATTCAAGAATTCTAACTTCACATCCATCCGATAAAATTTAAAGTATTTATGTGTAGCATAAGAAAAAAATAATCTCACATCTTCCAATCTAGCAATGGGAGAAAATGTTTCTTCATAGTCTATGCCTTCTTGTTGGGAATAGCCTTTACATACCAATCTAGCCTTGTTTCTTACCACTTTTCCTTCCTCATCCATATTATTTCTGAAAACCCATTTAGTACCAATCAAATTTTTGTTCTTAGGTCTTGGAACCCATTCCCAAGTATTATTTTTCTTTATCTATTCAAGTTCTTCTTCCATAGCTTTAGTCCAATATTCATCTCTACATGCTTCATCAGTAGTTTTTGGTTCAACTTGAGAAATCAAAAAAATTTCATCTCTAACTTTAGATCTAGTCATCATGGCCTTACTTACATCACCAATTATTTGAACTTCAAGATGGTTCTTCTTTACATACCTCAATGTCTTAGGAGTCTTAGTAATGTCAATTAGTTCATCTTCAGTCTCATTATCAACCATTAGAGGTTCTTTAGGTTCAGCAATAACCTCATTTATTTCACTAAGATGACCACAGTCATATATTCTTTTGTGAATCTAAAACTTTTCATCTATCCTCACATTGGCACTTTCAATCAACTTCCTCAATCTCAGATTGTAACATTTGTATACTTTACTCTTAGTATAATAACCAAGAAAATTTCCTTCATCACTCCTAGCATCAAACTTGCCTATCTCATCATCTCTCTTGATATAACATTTACTACCAAATATTATAAAATATTTCATAGTAGGTGTATGATCAAACCATAATTCATAAGGAGTTTTACCTGTACTTTCTTTGATTTGAATTATGTTCAAAGTTTACATAGTAGAACCAACAACTTCTCTCAAATGAACATGTGATATATTACCTTTTAGTAGCATAGTCTTTGTAGTATCTAATATAGTTTTCTTTCTTCACTCTGCAATCCTGTTCTGTTGTGGTGTCCTAGGTGTAGATGTATGTCTGAATATTCCATGCTCTTCACAGTATGAATTAAATAACTCTGATGTAATCTCACCACCTCTGTTTGATCTCAAAAACTTTATCTTAAGGCCAGATTCATTCTCTACTTTTTCTTTAAATAACTTGAACTTGTCAAATGCTTCATATTTCTCTCTCAAATATGTAATTGACATCATCCTTGAAAAATCATCAACAAAAATTATATAGTACATTTCACCATAGTATGATCTAGTTCTTGTAGGACCACATAGATCTGTATGCACCAGATCTAACTTCCCATTTGCTAAGTAAGATTTTCTTTTAAAAGTGCTTCTATTTTGCTTCAACATAACACACTCTCTACACATAGTGTTAGATGGCTTCAGAATCTTAGGTGGATCTCTTAGTTCTTTTGTCATACCCGCCTTCACAATGTTATCAAAGTTAACATGACAAAATCTTTTGTGCCATAACCAACTATCATCAACCTTTGCAATAAAAAAAGAAGTTTCAAATGTGTTCAATTCAAATACATTACCTCTAGATTTAGTACCAGATGCGATCAAGTCTCCTAATTTAGTTCTGATAGAGAATTTCCCATCAATGAATTTCAATTGATAACCCTTGTTGACTAATTTTCCAACACTCAATAGACTATGATTAAGTCCATTGAAAAGTAATACATTGTCCGTATTAGTGTTCCCATCTAGAGAAATAGATCATATTCCAATGATAAGTTTAGGATTATTGTCACCAAATCTGACAACACCACCATCATGTCTTTTCAAACTCACAAACTTATTTTTATCTCCAGTCATATGATGTGAAAAACCATTGTTTATAACCCATTTGTTATGCCCTGCATGCCCGTCCCTACATTTTGTGTGCAAAATGTTGGGTCCCCCTTTTTTTTTTCTTGTGGTTCTTGCCTTGTCTTTCTCCTTTTGCTTCCTTTCTCCGAGGTTTTCTTCCCTATGGTCATGTTTTTTTTTAGTGGTTTCTTGTGGCTTAGGGACCTGGGTCCCAGAGTTTGTCATCCTTTGTCAGGAGCTAGATTCCAGACTCCAGGATTCTTCACCACGATGTTCTCTTTCCTTAAGATGACATTATCATAGGGAATCCCCAAGCCCAGAGCCCGGAGGTCTGTCTGTCCAGACTTTGCTGGTGAAAATGTGGATTTCTTTTTACTGCAGGTATAAATAGAAGTTACCTATCATTTTCACATTTACCACAATTAAACACTCAAGAAATCAGAGTGATTTCAGAGTGATTTGCAGAGATTTAACAATAATCAGTGCTAAATACTTCCATCATTTTTGAGTGATTATGAGTGCTTTGTAGTGGTGGGTTATGATCATTTGGTTTTTTTAGCTATTACAGAGCTTCCGTGGAGGCTTCTTTCCTTCTCCTTTCAGTGTTCTTAGGTTGGTGCCTCTTTTTCCCTTCATTTTTCCTTCTGTCTAGTGTGTTTTCTTTCTATTTTTGGTTGTCTTTGCTTCTTTCTTTTGTTTTGGTTGTTTTTGTTTCTTTTTGCTTTTGCTGCCTGTTGGTGGGTTGGCTCTGTCAGAGGGTTGTCTGCCCTCTATGTAGGTGTAGTTAGCCTATAGATAATGTAGGAAGCTGTATATATTTTTGTGCTTTGCTTGGTTTCCCATAGATGTCATTCTACGTTGTTTATATGTAAATTTTAGTGTATATTTGTTGTATATACCTCTGTTCCCTATATATATATCCCTCAGCTCCTATGTATATCCTATGTATATCTTATGTATATCTTTTTAGATAGTTTAGCGAGCTCGGCAAGTTGCCTGTGTCGCTGGTTTTCCGCCCGTAAGCTCATTTTGAGTAGAATACCAGCTGTTTGAAACTTGGCTCTCAACTGGTTTCAAACATGTAATTTTCTCTCTCCTCTGTAAAACTAGTCTGGCCCTCATTCATGTCCCATGCACACATTTAAATCCATCCAAGTGGCCTTTACTTTTTGCACATTCAGACAGTTGGCTCCACCCTTATCGCCATAACTCCTATTTATTACCTACCCACGTGGTGCCCACGTGGGCCTAACAGTTTGCCTTTTTTTGCACATCTTCACCAACGGTTACTTCTCTAGGCTTTGGGTCTCTTGCCATCATCCATCCCGTGTCCTTCTCACCAAATGTGATAAAATTCCTAGACCTGGATGGTCAATCAAATTCCTAAGTTCATAATATGTATGTGCTTTCCAGAGTTTTTGAATGAAACTAACTTTTCAGGGAAAGCAGATATCACGGTGGTAAGATCTCCATACCCTAGAGTATTTATTTATTAATGCATTTTGATGGTCACTTTGCCTTACAGGTTTCCAGAGTGCACTTCTAAACATGTCTGAAGCATCTACATCCTCACCACCCGGAAGTCCAGAACTACCTTCGACGGCGGCTACCAAAGCGGCTGTTAAATCCAAAATAGAGAGGGCCTTGGAGAAGTTTCCCCTAAGCATGAAGTTTGTGAAGGATAGTGTTATCATGAGCTTGAAGATCGAGTCTAAAGTTAAACTCATTACTGACACCAATGTTGGGACATGGCCTAAGATGCAAGCCTTAGTGAAAATGATGTACATCCAATGACAGGCTGGAGATCAGCTAGCCATCAATGTCAGGGACTCTGAGATTCTTAAGGTGGCTTGTTTCTCATGCTCTATACAATCTCTAGAGCTTATTGTGACAATGGCCACCAATTACAACTCTTCTATCCAAGCTTTTATGCTCACAGCCACAGAACCTACCGGGTACCCTACTCCTCTAGTATCCCTTGACCCTGGCACCTTCCAGGCGGGTCTGAGGATCCCTCAATTTGACAAACCTACTATGGTTACAAGTTTAAATGCCTTGGCCCAATTCACACAATTGGAGGAGGCCGCCCGTATATACATGAACGTTCACTAGCTCAAGGTCCCAAAGAGGGACCCCAAGAGGATGAAGATAGAGATTCCTAGGTCCGAGTTCAAAGAGAGCATCCATATGGGAATGATAGAATTATTTTGAGTCTTTGGGAAACCCTCCACCTAGGAATTTTCTCCATGGATGTATTACTTCCTCCTCGACATCTCCACTAAGGGAGGATACTTTGATTGGGAAGCTATAATTTTGAACCATGTGGACTCCCAGTTCCTCCAACTAGCCAAGAAGAAGAAATTTTACATGACTTCTTATGTTTTCTGGGCCCTGGCATAGTAGAGGCCCCATGCCCATGGGCTACTCACAAACGGCATCCTCGGGCTTGGCCCAGATCAAAAGGCCCCATGGGATTACTTCCCACAGATTCAATGGGAGGCCAACTTCCCCAGTTTTTATAGAGTAAATGATGCATTCATTTACTATCACCTGCTCACACCCACCCGAGACACATGATATCACCTATCCATAGAGGTGATGAGTTTGGTCCAGAGCTATGAAAATTATTACATCCAATTCCAACAACACACTTATATTAGGGTCACCGACTTCTTCGAGAAACCCTACTTGTTGCCCAAGCACTGTGGGGACAAGATCATTCTCTTCAAATACTACAAGCAGATGATGGAGTTGCATGCATTATTTGCCTTAAAGAAGGTAACCAATATTCCATTCCCAATCACTTGTGGGAACTATTCATGCAGTCTGGCCACCATAAAAGAGGTGGATAATGAGCTTAAAAGCTACAACTTGGAAGAGTTCTACTTGACACGGAAGAATTTTGATCTGCATGGCAAGATTGCAGTAGCACTTCCCTGGGCTTCAGAGCCCCATCACTACCATATGGAGGACTTTTTGGAAGATTTATAGGATGATGTGGAGGTGCGGAGCCAACACTACATCAGGATGATGACAGGCGTGATGGAAAGATTGAAGCTTTAGAGGTTCTTGGAGAACTTCTCAGATGCTGGCCCAATGATCAATCCCCAGTCCAAAGAAAAGGGGATCAATACAATGGCCCTCCCACTGGTAAATTGGGATGCCTAGGAAGGGCCAACAATTGAGGACTTCACCTGAGAGGTGGTCGAGTGAAGCCATGCATACTTCAAGAAGGTGTGCCCTGGGAGTGCCCACATAGTAGCCCAAACAGTACCAAAGTTAACTCTGGGGGCTGGGACTTCTTCATAGAGAGTGGATAAAGGGAAAGGAATAGATACAAATCCTCTTGTGCAAGAAGTCCCCATAAAAGAAAAAATAAAGCAGTCAATGGTAGCCTCCCAAAAAATGAGGGAGAATTTAATCACACAGCTGGCCACTCCAGTACTCATGACCGGACTAATTTGTCCCCTTTCCTCCCCATCATTGGCAGCCTTGATGGTAAAGGCAACGGGGGTAGATCCAATGGAACAAGAAACACTAAGGGATGTGGGGCCACCCTTAGTTACCTGAAGAAGGAAGAGGCTTAACCAAAAGCCTAAGGCAGAGCCAGGGTTGGGTATGCCCCAGACCCCACAAGTAGATATCCTCTCTTCCAATTCCCCAGAGCTAGAGAGAGAAATAGAGCCTGCTAAAGTCCCAGCCAGTCCTCCCTCGTAGGATGAATTTGATAATGTCTTTGCAACCGATGAGTTTAGAAACCTATAGGGGAACACCAAGAAAATAGAGGCAGAAGTCCCAACCCAAGAGGAAGCTATGGAAAAAGAACCTGCATAGGAGAAGGGAGAGTAGATAGAAGAGGAAAAGAAAGTAGAGCCAGAGATCACCTCTGAGGCTCCAGAGATGCAAGATCTAGGGGTGGACCAACCAAGGTAGAATGAACAAACAACATCTTCTAGGGGAACCAGACCTACGGGAGTAACCGTAACCCCAACCACCATGTTCTAAGTGCCACTCCTGGGGGCGACCTTTGGACAAGTAATTACCGTGGCCCAAACTTTAAATCTTAGGCCAGTACCTCCACTATTTCCAAAGGATATTGTCAATAAGGAAAAGGACATAGATAAAGGGGTGGATGAGACCTGCACCATTAAGGAAGAACAATTGCAGGGTACCAGGGAAGAACCAAAAGAACAGACTTTGGCAAATAAGCCACCTCTACCACTTTAGTGGTTAGTGGACAACAAGAAAAGAAAGGCTCTATCCACTCCTAGAACTCCTCTCTCCCTGGTTGAAATGATGGCTCAAGTCTAGGCCCCACCAAAGGCTAAGAAGGCCCAGACAGTTCATACTCTTCAAACCAGGCTGGGCGGAGAAACAGTTGTTTTTGTGGCAACACCTCCACTAGATACTGATGAAGCAACCAAAGAGCTCAGAGATTATAACATTGCAGAGGTATCACTGGGAAAGATGGGAAAGAAGAGTGAGGTGGACCTGTTGAAGGAGGAAACTAGGGTAGTGGAGGCTGATTATGATAAAGAGGCCCAAAGGCTCAAAATAGAAAAGGAGAAAAATGTAAACCTTATGGGGTTGCTTACTGAGCTGGCCTTACCTATCAACACCACCCCTCTAGAAGCTTCTATATTTGAGGCTCCACTACTGCAGAGCGACATAGACTCCGTGCAAACAATGAAAAGGAAAGCCTAGGTGGTCAACAAATGGGTCACTCTGCAAATAGGAAACACCTGGCATTTCCTGGTATCCACCCTCCCAGACTTATATGTGGTCTGACATGTTATACACTTGGTAGAGACTCTCATTGACCTATGGGAGGGTGATATTGAAAACTATCAAGCATGGAAAGTAGATCTTGAAGAACTCCTCAGCCTAGGAGAGGTAATGGTTTCTGAATTTAGAATTATGGAGGATGAATCATTTGATTTCGTGAGAACCCAACACTCTAGACTTGACCTCACATTGGAGGTAACCAAGAAACTGGTGGGGACTCTACAAGAGAAGGTCAGTGCAGTGAAATATTCTTTCAATTTATACAAGTCTTTTGTAACAGAGATTTCTGGAGCTGACCCCCTCAGTACATATACGTGCACACCAGAAGTTTTAGTTTTGGGGAGTTTTGATGAAATGATGAGGTCCCAATATCAGTCCCCAGAGGGAATAGATGGTGCTCAAATGATGAGATTAACTTGTGTGGTGCTTAGTGGCCACGACGTGGCAAAAATGGGTGATGAATTTAAGGATAATGTTCCAAACCTGGGGGAACAAATTGAGGTACCTACGTATCAAAGGGCCAGACTGAAGGATATCAACAAAGATGGCATCTCCCACCTCCTCTAGGATTTCAATGATAACAGACAACCATAAGGTTTCTGGGGAATCGGACCTATGGGAGTAACCATAACCCTAGTCGCCATGTTCCAAGTGCCACTCCCAGGGGTGACCTTTGGGAAAGTAATTACCATGGCCTAGACTTTAAATCTTAGCCCAGTACCTCCACTATTGCCAAATGCTATTGCCGATAAGGAAAAGGACACAAACAAAGGGGCGGATGAGACCCACACCACTAAGGAAGAACAACCACAGGGTACCAAGGAAGAACCAAAAGAATAGACTTTGGCGAATAAGCCACCCTTGCCACCTCAGTGGTTAGTGGATAGCAAGAAAAGAAAGGCTCTATCCACTCCTAGAACTCCTCTCTCCCTAGTTGAAATGATGGCTCAGGTCTAGGCCCCACCAAAGGCTAAGAAAGCCCAGATGGTTCATACTCTTCGAACCAGGCCGAGCGGAGAAACAGTTGCCATTGTGGTGACACCTCCCCTAGATGCTAATGAAGCAACCAAAAAGCCCAGAGATTATAACATTGTAGAGGTATCACTAGGAAAGAGGGGAAAGCAGGGTGAGGTGGACCTGTTGAAGGAGGCAACTAGGGTAGTGGAGGCCCGTTATGAAAAAGAGGCCCAAAGGCTCAAAATAGAGAAGGAGAAAAATGCAAACCTTATGGGGTTGCTTACTGAGCTAGCTTGACCTATCAAAACCACCCCTTTGGAGGCTTCCACATCTAAGGCTCCACTACCACAGAGCAACATAGACTCCCTGGAAATAATGAAGAAGAAAGCCCAGGTGGTCGACAAATGGGTCGCTCTACAAATAGGAAACACCCAGTGTTTCTTGGTATCCACCCTCCCAAACTTATATGTGACATGACATGTTTTTCACTAGGCAAAGACTCTCATTGACCTATGTGAGGGTTATATTGAAAACTATCAAACACAGAAAGTAGAGCTTTAAGAACTCCTCGACCTAGGAGAGGAAATGATTTCTGAATCAAGAATTTTGGAGGATGAATCATTTGATTTTGTGAGAACCCAAAACTCCAGACATGACCTCACATTGGAGGTAACCAAGAAACTAGTGGGGACTCTACAGGAGAAGGTCAATGTAGTGAAATATTCTTTAAATTTATACAAGTCTTTTGTAACAAAGATTTTTGGGGCTGACCCCCTTAGTACAGATATGTTCACGCTAGAAGATTTAGTTTTGGGGAGTTTTGATGAAATGATGAGGTCCTAATATCAGTCCCCATAGGGAATAGATGGTTATCAAATGATGAGATTAACTTGTATGGTGCTTAGTGGCCACGACGTGGCAAAAATGGCTGATGAATTTAAGGAGAATGTTCTGGACCTGGGGGAACAAATTGAGGTGGCTAAGTACCGAAGGGCCAACCTAAAGGATATCAAAAAAGATGGCATCTCCCACCTCCTCTAGGCTTTAAATGATAAAAAACAACCATAATGTTTCTCTGGAGGCCGACAAAAATCCAAACATTTGGTATTCTTTATTCTTTCAGAACATAAGTTCCTAGATCCTGAATTCTCAGATCCCAAGTTTTGTTTTCTTTCAAGTGATCCGTGTCCCAGTCCCTAAGGCCGACTAGTCACTTTCAGAAGTGGTTAATAAAGACTGTCAGAAGGTAGTTGGATACATCAAGGGGGTGTTGGCTCAACAGTTGGTTTTTTGATAGATGGTCTTCTCAAGACATTGTTTCAAAGGTACATCTGGCACATTGGAGATAGGGCACTTCATTTCCCATTTATGAGGCATGTAACCTCGATCCCCGGGGATCTGATTTCTTCCTTCTCCTTCCTGGCTCTCTTCTCGAGGTTGATTCTTCTACTTTATATTCTTGTCTCATTCTTCTAACATATCAGGCCTATTCTGTGTCAAGGTCTTTTGTAGGGTGGTGCAGGTAGTATCAGCCCCCAGATATTATATTTTATTAAAACATGATGTAAAATAGGGTTAGGGTTAGGGTTAGAAGAAAATGTGTATAAATAGTAAGACCGACCCATTTCCAAGGGTCGGTAAAATTGATGATTTTTCTGTCCACAGTAATAGAAAAGAGATTTTCATTTTAGTTACAGAGCTCAATGCTCCATCGTTTCACTTTCAATAGTTAGATGCTCCCCTGGAGCCACCATTGCATCATGCACCAGTGCTTGCTGGAAGAAACATTAATGAAGAAGGGAGAATTCTTGGCAATGATGTTGTTGGCATTCAAACTTTTTAGTTAATGGTATTTTATGTTTCATGTTCTTTATGTCTTCTTCTCTAATATGTCAAGTAGATTAACGACCTCTTTTCCCTTGCTACTGATAAAATACTAGATGATGGTTGCATATTTCTTTGGTATTTAGTGTAGTATATAAGAGAATTATTGATGTCTTGAATATTTAAGCATAACTATAGTTAGATGAAGTATTTCTAACCCTACAGGATCTTTTTTCATTTTATTGGCTAAGTGTAGAATGCTAGGAGAAACCTCACCTTACTGAATCTTCAGAGAGAATGAGCTGAAGAAACTAGCTATCCCCCATCAAAAATAGTCACTTCTCCCAACCGAGCCCCGCACCATCGTGACCCAACACCCAGGTGCTTGGAGGCCCAGGGAATCTAACTTCCCCGGATAACCTTTTGCAGGCAGAGTTGGCCGGTACCCCAGGTACCCGGTGACAACTTATGACTATTGGCGAACCTGGTCAGCAAAACGCCATCAACACCATTCAGATTTCTTTTCAACATAGGATACTAAGGCTTTTTCCTCATGCATAGGTTCATCATCCTTAATGGATATAAATCCAATTTCATTATAGTCATCAGATACGCCTTCACTAGAATAATAACATTCCTTGTCTTTTGAATACTTAGACTTGAAAAACTTAGGTTTGTGCTTCAAAACTCTTGTAGGACATCTAGATGAAAAATGACCAATCTTGTTAAATGAAAAACATTTCAAAGGTAATTTGCCTTCAAATTTTTCCTTACATCTCTTTTATCTTCTATAAACTAGTGTCACTAATTCATCTAGCTTTCTTTCTTCTTTTTGTATCTATTCCCATTCTTCAACATAGTCTCCAAGCTCTTCTCTCAAATCACTACTATTGGTGCTCACATTTCCAGATAAGGTCTTTTTGTTCTTATGTACGGTTGCCTTGAATGTTGACTCAACCTTAGGTAAAGAATCTCCCAGTTCTACAGTCTCAAAATTATTTAGCTTTCCAATCAACATCTCTCTAGTGAAGTTTGGTGTCAAAGGTATAATCTCCTCTATAGCTTGTACTTTGGTTCTATAAGGAGGTGTCAAAGATCTGAGTATCTTTGCAATCACTTCTTCCTTGATGTAAGTACCTCTAGAGTTTCTAATGATAGTAAACACTTCAGTAATTCTCTGTCCATATGCCCTAATGTTCTCATCTTCTCCCATCTTCAGTAATTCCATGTTTTTCTTCCAGTTTTGTAACTTTTTATGTTTATTAAACTTATCTCCAATATACAATGCTTCTAATCTTGTCCATATCTCATGTGCAGAATCAAATTCTTTTACTTCTGTGAATTCACCTTTAGAAAGTGTGCTGATTAGTGATTCCCTTGCAACCATATTACATGAAAATAACTTATTTTCATCTTCAGTAGCATTCTCCAGGTCATCTTTAGTTTTTATCTTCTCATTTTTCTTTGTGATCATCCAGTAGTCAATTCCCAAAAATAGCAAATGTTTTCTCATCTTGTTCTACCAACTGTCAAAGTTTTCAGGATCAAATTTCAGACTATCCTCCCTGTAGTAAGTCATCTTGAGGATCACCTCAATATGTTAAGCTTTCTCTCTAAGGACCAGTATCTTTGATACCAATTGTTAGGAACAACATTCCACAAGAATCTGAGATGGGGGGTGGTGAATCAGTTGTAATATAGGTTAATAAACTTTAAACTTCATAAGCCAAAACTGTAATGGAAATGATAACAAAGTAAATGCTAACACCATAACACAATACTTTTTGTCGAGGAAACCCTGTTAAAGGTAAGACCCTAGTGGGAATTAACACCCATAAATAATGTATTGAGAATATAGTATCCCTGTTAAAATATTTATCCCTATTAGGAGCTTATTACAACATTACAGGACACAATACCTATAAGGCGACATACCCTACTAGTATTCAAGAAAAGTAGTAGGCTCACTCCCTAGGCTTACTTCCTAAAGAAGGTTAAAACCACCCTCAAGGATTCAAAATCCAAACAAGTGTATATATAAAATATACAATCCAGTGAACTGTCAGATAGCAACTATCTTTGCTTGGTTAGTTCCAATGAAGTATAATAATCAACTCTGCTCTACATCCAACAGTCAACAAGCCTTATAGCTTCCATAATTATCTTCCCTTTTAGTATATATGCCTTTTCAATCTCTGCCACATATTTCCAAAATAAAATATCTCACATATATACCCTCTTACAATAATTCTTTAGGTCGGCCAATTAAGCTTTCCCAATATACAAACAATTGATTAGGTCATCCAATTAAGGAATTACAATATACAAATAATTATATAACCCCTTTCTAAGATACACACGATACCTATAATAAGTAAACATCAAATACAATGCATCACATATACTCCTAGATCTGTAATCCATGTGCATAATTCATTTTAGACTCTACACCTCTGAAGTCGGCTACCAGATAGGTCTCCTCTAGAATATACGCCATAGATGACAACACCAGTAATCACACAACAATAAAACTCAACCCAGTATTCCAACATATGTTGACTGTCCACCAGTAAGCTCACTTCATCTAAAATGTGTTTGCCAGAAAGATATACTCAAAACACAGAGACCTACTCTGTCCAACATCACACTTGTAGTCTTGAAACCAGTCTTCACCAAATCAATTGTAACATCCACAATATGCAACATAAATCTAAGCGACCTTGGAAATAAGTTCAACACACATCCTTCTTCATATATCCAACTTTGATCATTTTTAATCATTCGTATAGTGTCTGTACACTTCTGCCAGTCAAGTAACCAGTTTGACTTCTCCATATAAACATATGTTGACATCAGTGGAAAAACATGAATATCAACAGTATGATCAGTACAAAAAATTGATATCATCCAACATGCACCTAACACACAATTTTAAGAGGTCATAAATATTATATTTAAAGGATGAATTACACAACCGAAAGAAAAGAAACAAAGTAATAATACAGAGAAGAATGATATTGTTAAAGGAGTTATATTGAAGAATAAAGATCACAACAAAGAGCACTGCGCTGATATCTAGCTACATTAGAGAAAATATGAGTAGTGTTATAGTTTGAGATTAAGATTACACAATAATTTAGAGCACATAGAGTATGATAAGAATTTATTTTGATGTAATATATCATATATTGTTAAGTTGTTAATACTACTGTATTAAGAGCTATAAATCCCAATACTGGGTAGATCTTAACTGATCTGATATTTGTAAAACCTTTAAAAGGGTACATCTCTAAGTGTAGAGATTGTAAAATCCTCTAACCAGGTAGAATTAATAAATCTTTGTATACTCTTAACATGGTAAGATATCAAAATGCCTAAACTTTATAAGCTCTAATTGAGCACCATTTATACTTCAGTTAGTGAAGCTTGTGGGTATCATCCCCACTGCAGTTTTATCCAAGCTAACCAAGGATTTTTGTGTAAACAAAATTATTTTGTTATGAGTTCATTTTCTTGAATGTTTTGATGTTATGTTTTATAAGCTTTATACTATTTTCATTTCAAGTTATTGAATTTGGTAAACAACAAGAAACAATATATGGTTATTGACAGTTTCACTTATAAAAGTTTTTGTGGTACTGATTCGCCCCTCCCCTCTCAATCCCAACTTTCCATAGTCATTCCAACATAAGAACCCTTAGGACCCTTTATGACACATGCACCCTAAAGATGACCTAGAAGAACATTTATGACCCCTTAAGATACCTTAGAGGACTCATTTGTATATCTTAGGACCATTTAGGATCCCTATTATGACATAAAACTCTTTAAAAGCCTTAGTACCCTTTAAGACACTTAGGATGAGCTATTAGAACTCATTAAGAACCCTTAGGGCTCTTTATGAGACATGACCCCTTAAGATGACCTATTAGAACATATATGACCCCTTAAGACACTTAGGACTCCTTATTAGGAACTTTTATGATATAAGATTCCTTAACATCTCTTATTATGACATGATGACCCTTTAAGATGACATATGACAACATATGACCCCTTAAGACACCTAGGACTCAGTTTATTAGGACCTTTTGTGACATAAGATTCCTTAACAACACTTATTATGACATGAAGATCCCTTAAGACCTAATATAACCCCTTAAGACATAATATGATGTAGAGGCTAGGGGTCTTCAATAATATTCTCCTCCACTAGAATCCACATGCTAATTTCTACACTCTTTTAATCATTGACAAATATGCATAAATGCATATTTGTCAATATGGTGTTGTGAGACTGTCCTAATCCACCCACACTTTACTTCCCTTAAAATACCTATTCACTAGGATCACCCTCAATGGATCCACCACTCCTTCAAAAAAAATTAATCTCAACTCTTCCCCACGCAACACCTACTCCATTCTCCAAGACTGGACCCTTCTTGGTTTACAAAAACAATAAACTTCTTCACACTATCCCCAAAGACAACAAATCTACTATTATGCAACCAATCACTAAACCCAACCATTACAATGTATCTTGTCACACTTAAGTAAAATGAGACACCATCTAGGTCTTATTAGACCCCACTTAGACTCTTGTCCACACATCCACCATGTTCATTTGACTCCTTAAACTCGATTTCAAATGAGACAAAAACAAACTTCCTATTTCACTGTCCTACTAGGATAGTCAACACAAAACTCTAAAATTTTAATGGCCTGACCCTATCCTTGGGAACCCTACCTTCTCCAATGCCTTGGACATGAAGGGGAATCTCCCTCCAACACTTATCTGTGCCTCTAAGACACTAACTCCATCTTCGGTGGACAAGCCTTCAATCTCTAATTGTGATTGACTGCTACACTATTCCTTTTGATTGTAGAGTCACTTCTCTACACTCAAACAATTTCTACATGATGCATGGAAACCTGTAACCTCCAGGGAAGTTAACATACACCCCCTCCTCATCACTTCCCAAGATGAGAGGTTTGATACATGTGAAAACTAAGGGAAATTACATGTTAATCCTCTCAGGTTACCCTAAGTTAGGGTTCCGATAATTTCTAAAAAATTGCAGGAATATTCCTCTTGTTGGTTTACTAAAGGGAGAGGGGGGGTTGAATTAGAAATATCTAATATTTTAAACTTAAAAATTAACTTTTATCCAACTCGGTAGCATAAATAGCAGTGCAATCGAATCATTAAGTAACTTCAATATAATAATCAACAACTTGCATAAATAGTAAATATCATTCACGTGAATCCTTCAATAGAAATAATACAAGTGTTAATGAGGAAACCCAGTTCAGGAAAAACCTTTTTGGGAATTTTCACCCACAAATAATAACACTCTTCTAAATTATGCTCGGTTAAGAACCAATCTTGTTAAAGATTAGAATACACATTTGTTAAATGTGACATTGTTAGGGGATTTACCTTAAATTTGTTAGGATCTTCACCCTATTAGAAGTGGCTTGGTTAGAGTAATTTGAACACTCTTTTAGAGTGCCACCTTTCTCAAGGATTTTATAGTAATACTTGTTAAGTCCACTTGGTTAAGAGATTTCTCTATTACAAATACACATAAGCAACATTGTATAAAATTAATCTGTTAAACTAAAACTACCTCTTGCATGATCAAATCCCTTATGTTCTCTTTGACTGCTAGCATCAATACTTCATCTATCTCTATTCTTAGACTCAGATATTTTTTTCTTTTCACTTCACTGCATCACTCGGTAACACTCCAACTCTTCAAATTTTCCAGCCAACAACTCTTCTTTCCTTTGAATTAATCCTTTAAATAAACTTTGTTTTTGTCACTTAATCTTGTTGATTAGGTTTTTTTTCAATCTCTCTCATCTGTTAGATCATATTTTTGACTTTATTCAATGAGTTTGAAAACTCAGTTAACCGCTTCCCGTTGCCTCAGGACTTGAAATTTTCTTTGAAATAAAACCATCAGTTTTTCTGCTTAATCTTCACGATAGATTTCAATTTGAATTTTACTAAATGTACATCTTTCCAACTAACTCTTCCTCATCCTTGGAATGTTCCTCATCATTACAGATTTGCATTAAATGAAATCTTATCCATGTTTACAACAACAATTTTGCTCGATGACTAATATGCACTACTTAGTGACTTGGCTTTCTCGGTGACTTGAATGAATAACACAACCCTTTACCAATAGACTTCTTCTTCTTGGTAACATAACTGATTTAGCATACTGACATGACGAATCTTCTATACCCACCTGATAATGTAGAAAACAATTATATCAATAGTAACTTGTCATTGTTTGATCTTTATTAGTTGCCCAATTAAATCAACTCTGAAAGATATGGCAACTTAACATGAACTAGAAATCAATTACTTGATATCAATGAAAAAATAAGAACTGATCTAATCCATCTAAAATCATGTATACTTCTTATCTTGATCTTCGTCATCCATCAGTTGAGTAACAATCTCTCTCTTTGGCTTTGATGGCAACACTGTTGATTTATGATGGTTTACTCTAGCATCTTTTTCTGTCTTTACTCCCTTTGTTTTCATTCTCCCTCTTTCACTTATACTTCATTTAACCATCAATTACTCATTCTCCCTCTTTGACAACAATGCCAAAGATACATACTCCTAAAAACTTATTCAGGAAATGGATCATACCTTGCATATACTAATATCTTATTGCATACACAATTACTTTTCACAAGTTCAGGCATCACATAAAGTATGAATACTAGTATCAACTCACATAATAGATAGTCTAATGAGTTCTTTAATTAATGCATCATGCATTTTTCTCTAGTGAATATTGGATAGGGGTAGGAACCCTAATTTACCCTTGAGATACTCAAAAGTATCCTCTAGTAGTGGCTTGGTAAATATATCTACTAACTGGCCCCTTGAATTCACATACTCCAATATCACATGTTTGTCTTGAACTTGCTCTCTCAAGTAATGATACTTGATAGAAATGTGTTTGGTCTTAGAATGCATAACTAGATTTTTTGAGATGTTTATAGCACTTGTATTATCACCAAAAATAGTAACTAGATCAGAGATCTCCTCTTGCATACCTTGAATTAGTTGTTTGATCCATACAATTTTTCACAATTCATAGCTACAACAACATATTCAGCCTCGATAGTAGATTGTGATATACAACTTTGTTTTTTACTTAGCCATGCAACTAGTCTTTCTCCTACAAAGAAAGTGCCTCCACTTGTAATTTTCCTATCATAAATTTTTTAAGCCCAATTAGCATAAGTGTACACTTTTAACTCAAAATCTCCTCCTTTATTGTATAGTAGACCAAACTCTTTGGTTCCTTTCAGATATCTAAATATTCTTTTAACTGCAGACATGTGTGATTCCTTTGGACCAGAAATAAAACTTGCAACAATACCAACTACATGAGCTATATCAAGTCTATTATGTACAACATATTGTAGCTTACCAATCAATTATCGGTAGAGTGTCTCATTCAATTTCTTTGATTCATCTTCTTTTGATATCTTGCACCCAGTAACCATCAGTGTTCCAAGTGGTCTTGAGTCTTCCATACTAAATGTATTTAGGAACTCCTTGATGTAGTTTTCTTGTGTGATATAGATCCCATCCTTGACTTGTTGAATCTATAGTCCAAGAAGGAATTTAATCTCTCCAATCGTGGAACTCTCAAATTCCTTTCTCATCTCCTCATCAAAAACTCTGCATAATGTGTTATTGCCTCCAAAAATAATGTCATCAATAAATATTTCAGCAATCAAAATCTTGTTTGAACTATCACATTTCAGATACATATTACTATTATCACTCATTATTTTAAATCCAATCTTTATTATATATGCATGTAACCTTTCATACCATGCTCGGGGTGCTTGCTTCAAACCTTATAGTTCCTTGTGCAGTTTGTATACCATGTCCTTGTTAGTATTCTCAACAAAACTTTCAGGTTGTTCAATGTAAACTTCTTCTTCAAGAATACCATTAAGAAATGTAGACTTAACATACATTGGATAAAATTTAAATCCTTTGTAAGATGCATATGATAGTATAATTCTAACTCCTTTTATCTAGAAACAAGTGCAAAAGTATCACTATAGTCAATACCTTCTTCTTGTGCATACCCTTTACAAACTAGTCTTGCTTTGTTTCTGATTACATATCCATTCTCATTTAATTTATTTCTAAAAATCCACTTTGTACCAATTACATTCTTATCTTTAGGTCTCAGTACCAAAGTCCATGTGTTATTCTTTTGAATCTGATCTATCTCTTCTTTCATATCTTTAATTCAATCTTCATTCTCCAATGGATCATTTACTTTCCTTGTTCAAATTTAGAAATTAATCATGTATTGTCTCTTACCTTTCCTCTTGTCATAACTCCAACATTCTTGTCTCCAACAATCTTGCTCAGTGAGTGTTGTCTTTTCACATACTTTGTTAGAATAGGCTCGGTAGTCGGTGGAAACTCATTTCCATCATTCGGTAGTAGTTCTATCTGTTTAGCTTCCTCCTTAGTTTGTGATTTAGGTAGTGTGTCAGGAATCTCATTTTGAACATATACAAATCTTTGATAGTCCTCAAGTTCCTTCTTTTTGTCCTCATCATTCTTTTCTACAAATTCATCAATCCTTACATTTGCACTTTCCACAATTTGTTTAGTAGCCTTGTTCAAATATTTGTAATCTTTTCTCTTTATAGAATATCCTAAGAATATTCCTTCATATCCTTTAGAATCAAATTTACCATCTCTATAATCTTTTAGAATATAATATCTACTTCTAAATACCTATAAGTAACTCACATTTTGTTTATGATTATACCAAATCTCATATGGAGTCTTGTTTGTACCTTTATTTAGTTGAACTTGGTTAAGTGTATAAATAGCATTTCCTACTGCTTCTCTCCAAAATATTTGAGAAATATCCTTCTCAGTCATTAGGATTCTTGCACAATCCATAATGGATCTATTTCTTCTTTCATCTATAACATTTTTCTGTTGTGTCCTCGGTGCAGACATTTGTCTTTTTATTCCATGTTCATTGAAGACAAGTGTAACCTCATCTAATGTAAACTATCCTCCTATATCAGATCTTAGACACTTCAGTTTTCTTCTAGTCTCCTTCTGAACTCTTTCCTTATACCACTTAAACATTTGAAAAGAATAATATTTTTCTTTATCATTCTTGAATAATCATCAACAAGAAAAATGAAATATCTATCACCATAGTAGCTTTATGTTCTCATCAGTCCACATATGTCAGTGTGCACTAAGTCCAAAATACTTTGTGTAACATAAGACTTACTTGTAAAACTTGACTTTGTCATTTTATCAACTTGACATTCTTTGCACTTGACATTTTTTGGTTTCTCCAATCTCGGTAGACCTCTAACTCTATTCCTCTTGCTCACTTTGATTAAGCTGTCAAAATTTACACAACATAACCTCTTGTTCCATAACCATACATCCTCATCTTTAACATATACACAAATCTTAGTAGATGTATCAAGACAAAATAGATTACCTTTAGATTTTTCTCTAGTGGCAATAAGATTTCCAATCTGATCAAATACTTTGACCTTTCCATTCTAAAATTCTAGTTGATGTCTTGTATTGTTTAGCTATGCCACACTCAAGATTATACTTCAGTCCTTCAACCCAATAGACATCATCACATTTGGCATTATTCATCAGAATTACAAAACCTTTGCTTTTCACAAGATATGGAGCATCATTACCAAATCTAACATAACCTCCATAATTTTTTTGCATAGTAATGAAATTAAGTGTGTCACCAGTCATATGGTGTGAACAACCACTATCTATGATCCAGGTATCAGTCTTACTTACATATGAAATTAGGGATTTTTCATCTTTACACTTTTCCTCATCAGAACCATCCTTGATAGCAACATATACAACTTCTTCACCATCATCATCATTTATATCATCATCAGTTAGTCCTTCATTAGCAATATAAAATGACTTCTTATGTTTATTCTTGAAATCTTAGAATCTTGTAAATCTACTTAGTCTTTTGTTACCATCTCGATTGTCTTCCTTCTCATCATTGTCATTATCAGGGAATATAGCAGCAATGTGACCAATCTTGTTACATTTTAAACATTTCAAAGGTAGCATACCTTAGTACTTGCTTTTATCTCTCTATAGTCTTCTAGCTAGTAGAGCTTCAAAATGTCTTTCATTTTCCTAATCTTTAGCATATAGTTTTTCCAACTCCTTTTCCTATTATATAGCTTTTCACTTTTGCTACGTGCATAATCATCATTAGGTCTAGAATCTTTAGAACTTATAATCTTTAGAGATGACTTAAATGAAAATTAAATTCTAGAATTAGTAGATAGACTATTGTCAAAATCATTAAGCTCAAAAGCAATTAACTTACTAATAGTAGCATCTAGTGAAACAATCATCTGATGAATGGATCTCAGCTCGTGTATTGAAGATACTCAGATGGAATACATAGGTAACAATGTTGTTAATAGTTTTCTTGTAACATCTTCATCTATCTGTCCTCCAACACCTATGATAAAATTTACAGTTTCCTCCTGTCTTCTACTGTATGTAACATTTTCACTTTCTTTCATTCTCGTAGAATTGAATTTGCCTCTCAAACTTTCAGCTTTATCCTTTTGAACATGCTGATCTCCACCATGTACCAATGTAATCTTATTCCACATCTATTTTTCTTTATCACATCTATTTAGGTCATTGAACTCTAGGTTGGTGAGACAAGATGATATTTCAATCATAACTTGTCTGTGTTCTTGTCTTTCTCTTATTTTCTCAAGCGTCATAGGACAAAATGCTGGTCATGAATACTCATTGTAAAGATAGTATAATGCATACTCTCCAATCCCAGATAAGTGCAACCTTATCCTATTTTTCCATGTAGAGAAGTTATCCTTATTCAGCTTTGGTACCTCCCTCTTATACATGTACAGATCTTTAACTCAAGTCTTTCAAACTTATGTCTTAGAGTACCAGCTCTAATATCAATTGTTGGTTTACTGAGAGGGTGGGGGGGGGGGGTGAATCAGAAAACTTTGATAATTTAAACTTTTAAATTAATTTTTATCCAGCTCGGTAGGATAAAAAACATCAACAACCAAATCACCAAATAACATCAATATAACAATAAAAAAAATTGCATAAATAGTAAATATCATTCACATGAATCATTCAACACCTATAACACTAGTTTTAACAAGGAAACCCAATTTGGGAAAAACGTCTGTGGGAATTTTCACCCACAAATAATAATAATCTTCTAAAGTATGCTCAATTAAGAGCCAATCCTGTTAAAGATTACAATACACATTTGTTACATGTGACCCTGCTAGGGGATTTAACTTTGATATGTTAGGATCTTCACCCTATTAGAAGTGGCCTGGTTATAGGACTTTGAACACTCTTTTAGAATGTCACCTTTCTCAAGGTTTTTACAATAATACTTGTTAATTCCACTTGGTTAAGAGATTTCTCTGTTACAAATCCAAATAAGCAAGTGTATAAAATTGATATGTTAAACTGCAACTAGCTCTTACATGATCAGATCCCTTATGTTCTCTATGAATATTGGCATCAATACTTCATTTGTCTATGTTCTTAGACTCATATATTCTCTTCTTTTCTCTTCACTGCATCACTCGCTAACACTCCAACTCTAAACTTTACAAGCCAACAACTCTTCTTTCCTACAAATTATTTCTTTAAATAGACTTTTTTTTTGCCTCTTAATCTTGTTGATTAGGTTTTCCTTCAATCACTCTCAACCATTAGA
Organism: Thuja plicata; assembly: GCA_018584345.1. NCBI lineage: Eukaryota > Viridiplantae > Streptophyta > Pinopsida > Cupressales > Cupressaceae > Thuja > Thuja plicata. The sequence goes on from MU227694.1 coordinate 455,719, forward strand.
TCATATTATTGAATTTCTTCAATTATTTTGAAAACTTGGTTAATCGCTTCCCGTTTCCTCAAGACTTAAAATTTTCTTGAAAATAAAACCACAAATTTTATTGCGTAATCTTCAGCATAGATTTTCCTTTGAATTTTATTGAACATAGATCTTTCCAACTAACTCTTCCTCATCCTTGGAATCTTCCTGATCATCGCATCTTTGCATTAAATGCAATCTTATCCATGTTTACAAAAATAGTACTACTTGGTGACTAACTTGCACTACTCAGTGCCTTGGCTTGCTCGGTGACTTGACTGACTAACACAACCCTTTATCGACATACTTATTCTTCTTGGTAACATAACTAATTTATCTTACCAACATGACCAATATTCTATAAGATTTGATGGAAAACAAATCTATTAAGCCAAAAAAACCTGCATACCAAAACCTGTCACAAGGAAGAAATCTATAGGAAACAAACAAGGGTTTTTCTCTGACAATGTGAAAGTTTATTATAAGCCAAATGAATGAATTAAAAATATACAAATGATCAATCCTTATAGAAGGAGATTGTAAAACCTAATAGGAAACCTTAATAGGTAAATATGCATTTAATAATTAGATTTAATTATTAAATAACGAATACAAGTGCATAAAGTGAACTCTTAAAAGGTAGTAAAGTTAATTTAATCCAGGTAATTAAATTAATTCTTTACCCTAACACCCCCGCTAAGATGAGCATAAATACAACTACAAACAATACAAGAAAGAAGTAAAGGAACTACAATGTTGAATGCAAATTTGGGTCCCAACAACATGGCCTGATGACGTACCCAATCACAACCAAATCTCTATGAAATAGAGAAACAAGGAAAACCACATGGGAAAAACCCACCTCTTAAAAGAGATAGAAAGATGTGGAAAGAGAAAAGAAAAAAAATAAAGGAAGGTAGGCCTCACTGAGACCCCCCAAGGACAAATTCCTTCACCCCAATCATAGAATGCAGCTGAAGATACTGCAGGGATGTGAAAGGCTTAGTGAAGATGTTAGCAACCTACTCCAAAGTGGGAACATACTCCAAGCTGGGACAACCATCTTGAATTAGTTGCTTGATGAAATACATATGGATCTCAATGTACTTTTTTCTCTGATGCTCAACTGGGTTGTGGGAAATATGAATGGCACTCTTATTTTCACACCAAAGAAGAGTGAGACTATCAAGAGGAAACACAAACTCTGTCATCAATTGTCAAAGACATTAAAACTCCTAACTAGCTAGCACAGTTTCTTGATACTTTTCCTTTGTAGATAATAATGAAACATCAATTTTCTTCTTGCAAGACCATGTCATAGGACCACCACCAAGACAAAAAACAAAGCCAGAAGTAGACTTCCAAACATCTGTATCACCACCCCAATCAATGTCTGTGAAACCAACAATATGAGGAGCTCCTGATATATAGTGAATTCCATATGAAGTAGTGCCCTAAATGTACCTCAAAATATGTGTGGTAGCTTGCCAATGACTATCATGAAGATCATAGGAGAATAAAGAGACAATGCCAACCACAAAGGAAATGTCAGGATGGGTGTGTGTTAAGTACATCAAACTACCCACAAGCTTCATTTACAACATCGAGTCCACACAAGGAGTAGAGAAAGTGGTAGACAAAAGAACACCTAACTGAAAAGGTGTGGGAATAGGCTTGCAATCAAGCATGTTGAATCTATGAAGCATGTAAAAAACATACTTCTTCTTGTGTATGGAAATTTCATCCAAAGACTGAATAACCTATAGGCCCAAAAAGTAGTGCAGAAGTCCAAGATCTTTCATCTCAAACTACTCCATCAATTCCCTCTGAACACTCTAAATCATAGAAGATGAGCTACCTATGATGATGAGATCATCAACATACAACTTAAGTATCACAAGAGCAGGTCCATGAAACTGAATGTATGTTATAGGATCAGAATAACAGATGGTGAAGTGTGAGGCTAGCAAGAAAGAGTCCATCTTCTCATACCAAGCTCAAGGGGCTTGTTTGAGATCATATAATTACCTCCAAAGTCCACACACAAGAGAAGAGTCTTGCACAAAACCCTGAGGCTCCCCCATATAGATCTCCTTATGTAGATCCATGTACAAGAACACACTCTTCACATGTATCTAATCCACTATCCAACCCTATGAAGCTGCAAGGGAAAGTACCAAGAAAATATAATTCATCGTTGACACATGAGCAAAGGTCTCACAGTAATCAATACCCTTCACTTGTGAAAATTCATTCGTAACTAGATGCTCCCTATACCAATCAATAGAAACATCTACAACATACTTGGTACAGTACAACCACTTGCACTGAACAAACTTTATTCCTTTTGAAAGAGTGAAAAGATCCCAATTCTAATTCTTCATCAAAGAAGAGTTCTCCTCATCCATAGCCCTATCCCACTCAAGATGTCTTATCACCTCTGAAAACATCTAAGGATCATCTGAAACATCATGACTCAAAAAACTAGTACCAGATTGTTGAGCATGAGTACAACAGGTTTCCAAAGGATCTCCTTCCAAATAACCAACAAAACTAATAGTATCACGAGCCCACTTGGGCACTCATGGAATATGTAATACCCCTCTAACCCTAATACAAGTCTTTTTGAATGAAGTAAGATGTTTAGATGTTTCCTTATAGCTTAATACTTGTTCTCCTATAAGTTGTTTATAATGATTTCATCGGCTTATACCTGAGAATTCTAATATCACACATATGGTCTAAAGGTATCATTTGTGTATTTGTTTGTCCCCATGTATGTATAAATGACCTTAAATACCTTTCTAAACATAGTTAGGAGGTTATGTGATATGTGATTTTATTAAAGTTACTTTCAATGAATCTTGTATGTCACTTAATGATTTTAGGACATTTATTATGATTATGATGAGTTATTATTAGTATCTCTTATTGACTAACCCAATGCTAAAGATTATAACCCTCATGTTACATTCTCTGTGTGTGTGTGTGTGTGTGTGTGTGTGTGTGTGTGTGTGTGTGTGTGTGTGTGTGTGTGTCTTCATGTTTCAGGACGAAGTTGTAGTTACTCACATGGATGAGTTCCACATGATGTATCAATCCCAATCATTTGTTTGCAATGTCTTCTTTAATATGTACATCAATGCACATGTATTTCTTCTCGGTGATACAAGATTGCAAGTACTAGGAATCAACTTCACCTAGCTTCATAGGTCTAAGCATGCCCCAAAATCCTTGATCATTGTTGTTGTTATGGAGACAATACCTAGTCCCACAAGAATATGCCTATCCCCAATCCTTGTTCCTGGGTTGGGTCTTTTGGATTTTTTCCTTTAATTGTAGATTGATGTCAGATTATGGTTTCTTGGTATTTGATCATTGAGGGTATTCGTTATAGTCCCTAGGACTAGGTGAATATTTTTTTGTGGTTGGATTATTAGTTAGTAATAATTTGATGGTCTTATGGAATTAAATATATGGCAATAAGCCTTTTCTAGGTGTGTTCATTAAAGCATGATTATAATAGTAATATTTGCATGGATATATATACACATAGGCATATGGGTGCACACATATGCATATGTCTATATATATATATGTATGTATATATATATATATATATATATATACACACACACATACATATATATATATATATATATATATATATGTGTGTGTGTGTGTGTGTATATATAAATGTGTTTTAATGTGAGTGTTTATGTATTTATTTATTTATGTACTCATAATTATAATGAAGGGATTAACTATTGTGTGTAATTAAAACCACTTCATCCTTGGATAAAATAAAGGTAAATTACTTATTGTTCTTTAAAGAGAGAAAGTGACTAATCTTTATCTAAAGTGATAGTGAGAGTAAAATAAAAGAATTTACTTACAACATAAAAATAAAACAATAGTAACTAAAGTGCTAAATAAACTAAAAGCATTCTTGGGAAACTATCTACATATTAATTCATCCAAGGAATATTGAAATCCAAACTAATAACCAAAAATGGTTTGTGAATGGTTGCATCGATTGACTCTTCCCGAGAAACCAATCCTACCACATATTTATGTAAGGAATTTTTGAAGTAAAGAGTTAGGAAGGAAATGAAGGATAATATTTACAGATAACTATATATTTGAAACTATTAGAAAGGTTGGTGGAAGCATTTGGAGGATATCTTTGTGTTTGGAAGGTTTGAGGAGATTAGACATGGCTGGAGTGGAATTGGATTTACTTCAAAGGTTTCTCTGCGGGACTTCAGGTAGGCTCTACATGGAAAGAGAATAATGTTCATGTGTATGCTACATTTTGATGTGGTTGTTTTACTATCTTCTATAGTTATATGATCAATGGAAATCTTCTATGTCTATTTTGATATTATGCCTTCTTATAGGAATGGAATAATGAATGAATACCTTATGGTGGATAATTTTTATTTACTGTCATTTATCTATTCCTCTTCATGGATTGTCACCATAAATGTATTGGATTTTAGATAGAACCTCCTTCTGTTGATATTATGTAGACTTCCATCTTGTTAGAATGATGTCTTATGGTGGTCACCTTTCTACACCTTGCACCCATGGGCAGGAACTAAATAGGTTTACCACAAAGGTAGGATGGTTTTGGGGGATGTTTTGGAAGGATAATTGAGGGATCTCAACTGGGTATCTCTCTAATTCTGATTTGTAGGCCTCCATCTTATCTAGTTTTACCTGGAAGGTCAAATCTGGTGGTTGTTGTCTTGAGTGCATAGAGTCCTAACCGCCTGTGCAGAACTGGGCACCACCTGTGCAGGATGTGTGACCACCTACACAAAATTACCCACCTACATAGGTTGTACCACCTGCATAGCTTGGGTAACCACTTGTGTAACTTAGGTTACCACCTGTGTAGCTTAGGGTTCCACTTACGCAGGACTCTTCCAATTTGATTTTTAGGGTTTCTGAAAGGGCTTAGGGTGTTGTGTTGACCCGCGGTTGACCCTAGGGGGTGTTTAAACTTGTAGGACACTTACTTTTCATATGATATTATATTTAGGATCTTTTTTAACCCTCTCAAGAGTTTTGATAATTTTGGGAACCCAAATTAGGGTTAGGGTGGTCTCAGTCTAATTTCAGCCTTAGGGTAGAGCATAAAATGTAACATTTAAGTATAAGCTACATACTTTTAATTCCCTATAATTTATGTTAAATTTTATGTAATACCTTCCAGGATGTTTTAGAGTGGTTTCAACCTCTTAGGAGTTCAAATAAAGATTCTAGAATTTGAAGGTTTTAGGAAATTTCAGACAGCCAAATTTTAGGAATCAGTGTGTTTTCTGCAACTTGATCTTGTTATGATGTTTTATGGTTTGATTTGGTACCAAAAGGCACTAGTTATATGGTTTGTATAATAATTTATGTTTGGTATATTTTTATGTCTTCTTATGTGTTATCTACCATCTTGAATGTCTGATTAGGGTTTAGGACTGTCTGGTGGACTAGGGTTATTCAATGATTCCCTAAACCCAATCCTAGGTTACTATGATGTTATAATTTATGTTTTTATGAGTTTCATGATGTTATTATATTTTTAGAATCCCTTGTGATTCATTTGATGCAATGTGGTTGTGTTTTAACTATTTGTGTACTCGATTGCAGTTTAGGGTTGTCCAAAGGATTCAAGACAACTAGTGCTTTCCTAAACTAAACTTTTTGATGTTGTGACATTGTTATGTCTTCCTATGGATTATTATGTGGTTCTAATATGCCATTTCAATGTTTTATAAATGTAGGTAACCTAAGAACACTAGGTGAGTGGCTCATAGTGGGGGTCGGGGCCCTAAGTGGCTAGTACCAGGGTAACCCACTATGGAGTTGTTTAATCCAATGATAACAATAATAATTTATGGGAAGGGAACTACACATTAAATAAGATAAGCCTCACCCATGTTGGTAGTTCTAGTAAAGGATACATATGGGAGTGGGAGAAGGTGCTATTGTGATAGCACAATCGAACAGTCTCATCCCTATGAGAGATGTTTAGTTTTGCATGTGCTACATGGGGGTCGGGGCCCAAAGTGGCTGACAAGGGTAACCCAAGGGGTGAGGGCTATGGAATGAAACTCATCTAGTGCATCTTAGAGTTCCTACCAATGTGATTTATGTCTTTGTGGTCTTCTTATGTTTTCTATTGTGTTATATTTTGGGAAGGGCTACCATCACCTTTGGGTTATCCTAGTTGTTACCTTCTTGCGTGGACCTTGGTCTCTATCTCCCAACATAGGGGAGTAGACTCTTTTTGGATCCACATGGTTGGGTGGTTAATATTTATGATGTGGATAGAAGTCTTGTTGCTACTATAAAACTAGCTTGGTTCTATTCTGAGATCTTTCTCCTAGATATCTTAGGGTGCTCACAACCCTAAACTAAGGTAAGTCACTCTCAACTTTACCTCCTCTTTAAGACTCAGTCCCCATCAAAATGATTTTCATATTCTTCTTACTAAACCTACACAAATAGATTCATTCTACTTTCTTATTCAGTGTTTTCTGAACATTGCTTTCATTCTCTTCCCTGGCTGGACTATTACCAAGCTCACCTAGGGTAAGATCTCTAGACTCTTTGTTGTTGCTTCTCCTATAGAAAAAAAAAAGGAAACTATGTATAAGGGCTCCTCTTGAGTTCCATCCCAACACATGACTCTCACCACTGATTTAGGAATCTTGAGGGGCCATTAGTGCTTACAACCCAGAATGGGTGAAGAACTAACAACTTACAAAATAGAAAATAAAGGAACTAATCTACTTGCATGCAAAAGGAACCACAAAGAAACTTGATATCTACTAAACACACAATCTGAAACTTCTCATTACTAGAAACAAAAAAAAATAGTACAGTAATCTACAAATCTCTAGCTTTCCTGTAGCTTCTCTTCTACTATAATATCTACCTTCTAGATATCTAAAAATGAATGCTTTGGATGTTATTAGTAACCATCTTATCATTGGAAACAACCCTAATGGTTCACTCATTCACAAGGATCTCTTCAAGAACCATTACACTAACCATACTATGCATAAAAGACAAGATCTACTTTTCACGGGACGTTGCAACAGAATATTATCGAGGAACAGTGATGCAAGTTGAGCTCTAGTGTTGGTCCAGTTTCTAGGCACAAATGTAGGCTGAGCTACTAGGCAATGTACGCTAAGTTTCTAGGAAGTGTAGGCATAGCTGCTGGGCAATATAGGCTAAGCTACTAGTCAATGTAGGTCAAGCTACTAGGCAATGTAGGCCAAGCTACTAGGAAATGTACGCTGAGATGCTAGGTAATGTAGGCTAAGCTACTAGTTAATGTAGGTCAAGATACTAGGCAATGTAGGTCAAGCTACTAGGAAATGTAGGCCGAGTGCCAATGATACCAAGAAGCTTATCCAAGGTTCTTGATGCCTTGGTTGGATTTCTAGAGGATTAGCAACTACCTCACACACACACAACTAAAGGAAACCAACTAAGAAACCTATTTAGACATGGATTGACCTAGTCATATCCATCTTAGGGAAACAAAACAAATGACCTTCTAAGGTCCACACAAACTCTCCTAACTTGGCTAGCTTTAGTACATGCCAGAAATAAGGAGCTAGGGGTTTGAGTTAGGTGTGCTCCTGCACCATACTCCCCCAGAAAAAAGAAAGGTCAATCCATCCTTGGATTGAGCATGTTTAGATCAATGCTTAACCTTTTGAAGTGTGTTTCACTAATCCAAGTATCATCAACATCTTCTTTGCCATGCCATTTGACAAGGTGCTCCATATAGTCTTTGTTGCTAGTCTTCTTGTAGACCCTTGAGTCTAGTATCTTTTTAGCTATCATATATGGAGTAAGGGTTAATTTCAGATCTTTAACCTCTTTTATTACCTCTCTAAGGTTCTGATCAACATCTTGAATTGGTCCTTTGTATGCTATCAAATCTATAATGTTGAAAACTGATGACAACCCAATGTGTTTAGGAAGCTCCACCTTGTATGCATTGTTTCCATACTTTGCAAGTAGCTTACATGGACCTAGCCACTTCATCTATAACTTGTGAGGAACAAATTTTTGTAGCCTATGTTTGTTCAAGTGTACCATCAAAAAGTCACAAATCTGAAACTGAACAATCCCTGTTTGTTGCATCCACCTTTTTCTTTACCTTTTTAGCATTCTCAATCAAGTTCTTTCTCAAAATTTCATGTACTTCCCTCATTGAATGATAAAAATCTTCAAAATATCCACTACCATGCATTCCTTCCTTCAGTTATCTAAGCTCAAAAATCCCTCTTGGGTGAAAGCCATAAACTATTTCAAAAGGACTCTTACCATTTGATCTGTTCACTGTATCATTGCATGCATATTCAACTTGTCCAATGAGCTGGTACCATGCTTGACCATAATCCTTTGTGAGGTATATTAGAAAGTTACCAAGACTCCTATTGACCACCTCTATTTGGCCATCTGTCTATGGATGGTAGGCAGATCCAAAAGATAAGTTAGTGCCCTGCTTTTTCCATAAGGTCTTCCAAAAATGGCTCATGAATTCGTTGTCCCTGTCTGAAACAATACTAAGTGGGAGTCAATGGATCCTCACCACTCCACTAAAAAAAAATTGAGCAATGTTACAAGTATCATGAATGGTCTTACAAGGTATAAATTATGCCATCTTACTAAATCTGTCTACAACAACAAAAATATGTCATATCCCTGCCTTGTTCTTGGCAAACCCACTACAAAATCCATGCTTATGCATTCCCATGGTCTGGTTGGGATTGGAAGTGGCTAATAAAGACCTGCATTAGAAGATGTGCCCTTTGTTTTTTGACACACTACACAACTCTCAACATATTGTCTAACATCTCTATTCATTCTAGGCCTAAAATAGAACCTAGTGACTAGCTCTTGAGTCTTATTGACTCCAAAATGACCACTAAGTGCTCCATTATGTTTTTCTTGAATCAAATTCTCTCTCATAGACCCTTTAGGAACAAAAATATGGCCTCCTTTAAACAATAAATCATTTTGCAAAGTATATTCAGAAAAATCACCACGAAAGTTGTTTTTAAACTCTTTGCATACCTTGTGAGTTTTGGCAAAATCTTCATCTTCAGCATATATGTCTTTGAAGATATCAATACGTATGCTTTGTAGCTTAACTTCTTGGACTATGAGCAGCCTTCTACTCAATGCATTAGCAACCTTTTTATGCTTGATATTGAAAGCGTAGGCTTGTAGATACTCCAATGACTTCATGTGTTTCCTACTGAGCTTGTCTTGAGAGTTAAGGTTGCTGAGAGCTTGGTTATCAGTATATACTATGAGCTCTTTTGGTAGAAAGTAGTGCCTTGACTTCTTGAGTGCTTGTACTAGAGCATATAAATCTAAGTCATAAGAAGAGTACTTCTTCTTTGCATCATTTAGCTTCTCACTATGGAAAGCTACCAGTCTTCCTTCTTGGCTTATGACAGCCCCAATGGCCACATTACTTGCATCACATTCTACTATAAAAATATTATCAAAGCTTGGAATAACTAGAGTAGGCAACTCTAGTATCTTCTCCTTTAGTGTTTCAAACCCTTTCTTAGCTTTTAGTGTCGATTGAAACTTTGTCTTCATCCCACCTTTGATGGTGTCTAACATAGGTGTACAAATCCCACTGAAATGTCTAATGAAATTTCTGTAATACTAAGATAAACCATGGAAACTTCTCACCTTAGTGGCAGCCTTGGGAGTACGCCAACTTAGAATGGCATCCACCTTTCCTTTGTCCATTTTGAGTTTACCCTGTGACAAAAAAAAAACTAAGATATACAAGCTCCTGCTTCATGAAGTCATGCTTCTCCAAATTGATCATTAGATTTTCATCATGCAATTTCTTGAAAAAAAAATTCAAATGCCTAATATGCTCCTCCTTAGTTCTTCTGAAAACTAAAATGTCATCTAGGTAGACAAAAACAAACTTACCAATACATTCTACCAATACCTCATTCATAAGCCTCATAAAAGTTGAGGGAGCATTAGACAAACAAAATGCCATAAAATCCATTAATACAAACCTTCTATAGTTTTTAAGGCTATCTTCCATTCATCTCCTTCATTTATCTTGATTTGGTGGTAGCCACTCTTAAGATTAATCTTGTTGAAGTACTTTGCCTCCACTAAACAACTATTAGATCTTCAATTATGGGTATTGGGATCCTATATGTAATGGTGATTCTATTAATGGCTCTAGAATCAGTACAAAGTCTCCAAGATCCTCCTTTTTTGGGGGCTAAAATAGTATGGACTGCACATGGGCTTATGCTTTTCCGAATTAGGCCTTGGTCTAATAACTCTCTGATTTTCTTGTCTATCTCCTCATTTTGCTTAGGGGTCATCTTATAGGCAGCTTTGTTGGGTAAGGTAGCTCCTAGAATGAAGTAAATCTTGTGACTGACAAGTCTCTTAGGAGGTAGGGGAGTGGGATGTCCATCATTCATAATATCCCTATACTCTTCAAGTTTTTCTTTTACCTCATTTGGTATCTTTGATTTCTTGACAGAAACTTCATCTTTTTGTCTTCAATACTAAAGCAAATCCAAATCCTTCTCCTTCTTCTAAAGTCTTCAATAACTCCTTCTCACCAACCATGAGCACACTTGGACTTGACATATTCATCTTTCCTTCTTCTATCAGGGACTGAATTTTGAAAGTCACCCCATATTTCTTGAATGAGTATACATTCTTGGTTCCATCATCCATGGCTTGCCTATCAAATTTACATGGCCTTCCAAGTAGAAGGTGGCATGCATCCATAGGAATAATTTCACATAGAACTCTATCTTTATAATTTCCAATGGTGAATTCTACCCATGATTGTTCTCCTACAAACACATGTTGCCCTTTGTTAAGCCATGTAACCTTGTATGGGTTGTCATGTGGAATCCTTTTCAAATTTAACTTGGTGATTGCCTCTTTGCTAATGATATTATTAGTTGAGCCTGAATCAATAATGACTTTACACACCTTTCCTATGATCTTGCACTTCACTCTAAAGAGTGCCCTTCTTTGGCTTGGTTCTTCTTTGTTTGGCTCTCTGATCAATGTTCTCTTTATCATGAGGATCTCACCTTCCTTTGATTCTAAAGGTACCTCTGATGGCTTGCTACTGCAACTTGATTCTTCTTAGACATAGTTAAATCTCTTTCCACCTCCTTGAGAAGTAGAACCTTTTCAAGGACACCTCTAGGCAAGATGCCCTAGCTGATTGTAGTGGTAGCACTTCATGGTGGCATCCTACTTCATGGTGGCAAAGTAGGATGCTCCTCTTCCTTGATTGTTGCTGCTCCTTCCTCTCCAATTAGTGTTAGAGCCTCTACCTCTGCTGGAACCTCCTCTATTTGAGTTTCCTTCCTGATTTATAGTGAGCTTGTTCTCACTTTTCTCCCTTGAATCTGATCCTCTTCCACCATAGCCTCCTTGTCTTCTTCCTTCTCTACCTCTTCCTCTTCCTCTTCCTCTAAAGTTTGATTCTGATTTCTTTTTTTTCTTCTCTTCCACTTTCAAAGCAAGTTGGAAACACTTATGGACAGTTGTAGGAGTCCATAAACTAATTTCCTCTTGGATATTCCATTGTTGGCCTCGAAGATACCTAGCCACCTTGATAGTCTCATCCTCTTGGAATCTTGACCTCAAGTACAACTTCTATAATTCTTCAATATATGTAGCCACATCCAAATCTTTTGTTTCAAACTCTGCCTCTTCTTGTGTAACTAGATTTCATAATACTCAGGTACATATTTCTCCTTTACCTTTTTTAACATGGCCTTCCCATTTTAGATTGGATGCTTACCCATCTTCTCCCTCTCCTCTTGGAGGTATTTCCACCATGTTAATGCTGAACCTCTTAGCCTTCACTTTGCAAATTTTACCTTTTGTGCTTCAGTTATGCCCTCACATTCAAAATGATTCTCAATACCTTCTATCCATTTTTCCATTAAATAATGGAATTCCTTCAAGAATTTTGCCTCCTAGAGCTCTGAGAGCTTTTAGAAATGGATACTCATTCATGGGAGGGTCTGGTTCAGGTATCAAGTCTTCTTCATCAAATTTCTGCTTCCCTCTATTGTGACTAACTTCATCTCCATCTTTTCTTTTTGTTGCATCTGAAACTTCTTGAAGTTTTACCTTCATCTCATCTAAGGCTTCTTCAAGGAGTCTACTCCTTTACCTTTGATCCTCTATCACTCTCTTCTGCTCATCTACTTCCTTTGCAAGCTCTGTATTGGTGACCATCTTATTTTCACCTACTGATACTACTGGCTGGAACATTTACCACAAGCCTAATCAATTTAGGCTCTAATACCAATCTGATGTTGACAAAAGTCTTGTTGCTGCTACAGAACCAGCTTGGTTATGTTCTCAAATCTTTCTCCTAGATCTCTTAGGGTGTTCAAAACCCTAAAATGAGTTAAGTCACTCTCAACTTTACCTCCTCTTAAAGACTCAGTCCCCATTGAAATGCTTTTCATCTTCTTCTTGCTAAATCTACACAAATAGATTCATTCTACTTGCTTATTAAATGCTTTCTGAACATTGCTTTCATTCTCTTCCCTAGCTGCACTATTACAAAGCTCACCTAGCATAAGATCTCTAGACTCCATTGTTTCTTTTCCTAGAGAAAAAAAAAAGGAAACTATGTACAAGGGCTCCTCTCGAGTTCCATTCCAACAAATTATTCTCACTAGGGATTCAAGAGACTCAAGGGCCATTATTGCTTACGACCTGGAATGGGTGAAGAAATAACAACTTACAAAACAAAAAATAAAGGAACTAATCTACTTGCATGCAAAAAGAACCACAAAGAAACTTGATATCTACTAAACACATAATCTTCAACTTCTCATTACTGGAAATAAAACAAAATAGTACAGTAATCTGCAATTATCTAACTTTCCTGTAGCTTCTCTTCTACTACAATCTCTACCTTCTAGATCTGTAAAAATGAATGCTTTGGATGTTATTAGTAACCATTTTCTCATAGGAAACAACCTTAACGGTCCACTCATTTGCAAGAATCTCTTCAGGAACCACTACACTAACCATATTGTCCATAAAAGACAAGATCTTCTTTTCATGGTCCATTATGACTGAATATTGGTGAGCAATAGTGATGCAATCTGAGCTCTAGTGTTGGAAGAGCTTCTAGGTACCAATGTAGGTCGAGCTGCTAGGAAATGTAGGTTGAGCTGCTAGGCTGTGTCAGCTGAGTTGCTAGGCAATGTAGGTTGAGCTGCTAGGCAATGTAGGCCGAGCTGCCAGGCAATGTAGGCTGAGCTACTAGGAAATGTAGGCCAAGCTACTAGGCAATGTAGGCCAAGCTACTAGGCAATGTAGGCTGAGATGCTAGGCAATGTAGGCCGAGGTACTAGGAAATGTAGGCTAAGCTACTAGGAAATGCAGGCCAAGATACTAGGCACTAGTGTAGGCCGAGTGCCAGTGATACCAAGAAGCTTATCCAAGGTTCCTGATGCCTTGGTTGGATTTCTAGAGGCTTACCAACTACCTCACACACACACAACTAAAGGAAACCAACTAAGCAACCTATTTAGACATGGATTGACCTAGTCATATCCATCTTAGGGAAATAAAACAAATGACCTTCTAAGGTCCACATAAACTCTCCTGACTTGGCTAGAATTAGTACATGCCAGAAATAAGGAGCTAGGGGTTTGAGTAAGGTGTGCTCCTACACCACTTTATTATATCGAGGTACTATTTGTGGTCAGATGGATGTTCTTGGCTCCTGTTCCTTCTAGATTATCAATTTTGAAGACTTCTTATTGTATATGTAAATATGTGCTTATGCATGTGCATTCTTGTAAAAGAAATCTCTTGTAAATCATTGGATCTGATGATATGATATATATCAATGTAATTCAAAGCAATGTATAAGGGAATGGGTAGATCTAGGAAAAAGGAAAGGGAAAATATTATATGTTATCAATATGAAAAGATAATTGTTTAGGGTACTTATTCACATATCTTTTATAACTTTTGGTATCCAAGAAATGATCTTAGATTTAGTATGAAATAACATGTGCTATCTCTTGATTTATGGTTGTGGAAAACTATTATGAGTTAATGAATCTCTGAATAAATAGCTACATAATTTAATATTGGATTATGGTTACTATGTTTCATAAATGCGTATGAAATAATAAAGTATATAGGGCATTGCATATCCATCAAATGTTTATCTTTCACTTGAATGCTTAATGAATAGTGTAAATAATGACATATGTTTAGTAAAGGATAACTCACATGGATGCATGTCAAAATATTAGGATTAACGGTAAGATTACACATGTAACTTAAAGTTAAGAGTAAATGAATGAATTGCAAACTTATATTAATCAATCAATGCCTTAATGGGTAAATGAATAGATTAGATTATGTATCTTTAATAGCATTGTTAGGGAGCCTATGAGGACTTAGATTAGTTGTAATATTTCATTTAAAAAAATATATTCACATCTCTAGTAGATAGTTGGCTTGTCCTCTTGGGTTCCCTGGTGGGGTGTGACATCTTGGTATCAAAGCCCTAGGTTTCTGCACTGGGAACTCTGGGACTCATAGCTCACTTATGCATAACATTGAATATTTTATCTCTGTCTCCTTTGTTTTCATTTGTATGCCAGAAAAATTTGAATCTGAGAAAATGAAGGCTTTGTTTCTTGTATTTATGATACAATGTCTTATAAAGGTATAGCGATTCCTCTATGATTGAGTTATATTATAACTTATGATTTTGCATTCTAAAATTAGTGATGTGTTAAAAGGATGCTTTCTATAAATAGAATGTTAAAGAATTCCTTAGACTTGTGTGCATCATCTCCTTGTTGATAAACATCATTGTTATCTCTAGGAAATCCAAAAGTAAAAAAGGATACTTGATGCTTTGAAGGTAGTATTATCTCCTGACCCTGACCCTACCTATTATATATTTTCTTGGTTGTGAACTCTATTTTCTTATAAATGCCCAGTTGACTACTTTCTTAGAAATTAATTGCCTTTGCACCTTTAATGCAAAGAAAGAAATGATTGTGATAGTACTTGATTTTATCCTTATAGGACTAAAATGGTAATAATTAATGTTCATGGCTAATAATTTGTACCTAGGAAAGATATGAAAAAAAAAATTTGGTATTGTGTCTTGGTTTAAATTAATTTTTCTCTTATTCTTGGCAAAAAGTGAAAGAGAGATGTAGCATAGATCATTGTGTGAAAGGAGAAACTAGGACATAGGAATGAATAAGGTCGTAATATATAATTTTCTATATAATAACAGTTGAATGATCTCCCTCTTTTCCCCTCTATTGTGACTTCTTGAAGTAGTAACTTGAAATGTAAGGAACCAATAACTTATTGCCATATGCATTTGTCTTTGTCTCTCTCTTCCCTGTTAAGAAATAAGTTTTGAAGGACTAACATTGTTTAGACAAGGCAATTCTATACCAACAAAATTGGTAAATGCTTAATTGGGAAAAACTTGGGTGAAGGACTTACGTCCCCAATATCTTATCATAGGCTATAATTCACACTTGCATTTTGGAAGAAGAATTTTTATCCCTATTTTGGTAAGAAGCTATAATATTTATGCATGTAGTTAAGCTAACAATAAAGAAAGTCTAGAGAGGAGTATGTATGACAATGGGTTATCTATACTAATGACAGAAGTTGTTTTAATAAATGTATGTCTTTCTAGATGCCTAGTGTGTTAATCTCTAAGTTTTGTTGATGATTAGTAACCAACGCTTAGTCATTTACTTGGGCAATTTTAGTTGGTTATCACTGTGGCCGAGCTAAACATTAAAGGTCAAGAAAAATTTCTGAGCAATTTTTAGGTTTCTAAGTTACATTATGCCAAGCCGAGTAGAATATTAAGTGCCGAGTGACAAAGATGTGAAGTGCCGAGAAGAACAATTTTTTCATACATGTCAAGATTGATTCAAACTTTGATGTAAAATTTTTAGGCCAACTTGTATGAGATTTGGGCCGACATTTGTACACATTTAATTGTTTTATACTATGCATGACATGGAGCCAATCAGGAAATCAGAATGCATTGGAAGCATAAAATTATAGATCTTGATCGTTGATCTAGATATCACTGCCAGATATGTAAAGACATATAATATTGCTTCTAACCCTAGAAAAGAAGAGTGTATGTGAGAGATATATAGTTAAGAAGAGAAGAGTTGTTGTTCTAGAGAGAAGAAAAGTAAGTCATTTTGAGAAGAAGCCTAGATCAAGTAGATAATAGAGCAGTGAAAAGTAGAGTAAACAAATATCAGATTGTGAGATCACATAAGGTATTGGAAAGAGCAGATCCATCATCAACATTTGAGTGCATAACGAAGGATCACTACTTGAAAAATTCTAATAGGTGTATTAGGTGAAATCTCTTAACAAAGTGGTTCTAGCAGACCATTTTAAATCTCTTAGCGGAGTGCTTACTTTACTGTAAGTTAAAATCCTTTAACAAGGTAGATTGTAATGATCTTTAGTTCTTAAACAAACAAACTTTTGACCAGGTAGATTGCATGTTGCAACCAAACTCTTGTAGCCCTAACAGGCACAATTTATTCCTATAGTAGTGAAGACTTTGTGGGTGTCATCCCCACCCCAGTTTTACCTATTTGGGTTTTTGGGTTACCAAAATTATTTTTTATAAGCTATTTTATGTTGTTGATGCTATCTGATGTTAGGTTAAATTCATATATGTATGAATGTGGATCAATTTATTTTAAGTGGTTAAGTTTTAAGATCTGATTCACCCCCCCTCTCAGCATCTTACTTTCTCCATTATTGTACTTCCAACAATTGGTATCATAGTGTATTTCACCTACAAAAGCTTTTAATCAGCTTGTGAGTATAGATCTTGAGATGGAGGTTTACAAGTTGGGTAAATTCATTGAGAATCAGAAGATCAAGATTAAACTAGCATTACATCAGCTTGAGATAGCAAGATAGGAATTGAAGAAATCATTGACAACTAGGAAAGATTTGGCCAAACAAATGAATGATACTCATTACAAGGAAGATGACACTACAAATATATTTCAAAATGGAGATTCTACTAAGAGTGATGCAGAAATTGTAGATCTACTAGAAAAGAACAATGCACTAAGTGAAGAAGTTAGAAACTTGAAAAGAGAACAAGAAATGTAGACAGTGAGACTATGTGAAGTAGTGGAACAAAAGAAGAAAGTTGAAAATGACAAATCTATGGAAGAAGAAGATAAAAGAGTGATAACTATCAGACTTGATGAAAGAACACATGATGTGCAAATGATGAAAATCAATCAGGTTGACATGGAAAATCAACTGCTACTTGCAAATAAGGAGATTAGTAGGAAAGATATGGAAATGATGAATCTGAGATCTAAGAACAATCAATTGAAAGATTACTTGAGATATGAGAAGATACTGAATGAAAGGTTGAATAAACCTAATTAATATTTGACTCATTTTGTGAATTTGATGGCGGAATCAAGGAGGCCAAAGGATTCTTCTGGACTAGGTCACACTGAACCAAAGACATCTACTGAGAAAGGAGAATCATCTAAGAATGGTGAAAGGAGGAATGCAAAGACAAAGCACAACAAGCCTATTTTCCACCACTGTGGAAAACCAGGTCATACAGAAAACATTTTCTGAAGCAAGAAAGGTAATTCCAATCCTAAACCTAATTTAAATGGTTACTATTTTAATTGAAATAAATTTGGACATAAATCACATGAATGTTGGGCTGAAGCGAGTGATGCACCTCCCAAACCAAGATTTAATGGTTATTGCTACAAGTGTCAGAAACATGGTCATAAAGCACAAGACTATAGATCCAATTCTAAACATCAATGGAAAACAAAGACACAAACAAAAGAATCTAGGAAAGGCAACACTTAAAACTAGGATTATAATATAAGGCAGAGTTGTCATTACTGTTAAGAATATGTACATGCACCTGAAGATTGCTTAAAGACACATTTCATAGGGAAATCTAAGATTTGGATGAATGGAAGCCTAGTTTGTTTTAGTTGTTTGAAGATAGGTCACACTAAGAGAGAGTGTAGGACAAGAGTTCCTACACCTACTATTGAAGAAATAAGAGAACATATGAACTAGACACGGGTAAGGAAAATAGAGCCAAGCAGCAGAGGATCCACTGAAGCTGAGGTCACCCAATCCAATGGATCAGGTGATCACACCATCTCTAACCAAGCAATAGTGTTATGTAAGGAACTACATTTAAATTTCAATCTTACATTAGTTCCTAACATATCAATGTACCAAAGTCCATATCTGCATATGTTAAGATGCACCTGGACATGTTTGTGACAACTGTCAAGAAGAGTTAACTGCACTATAGGTGCCGAGTTAGTTAGCCGAGTAAGTTGTGTGATGGCCGAGTATGGTAAGCCGAGTGGTATGAAAGTTGTGTTAGTCAGCCAATGAAAAATGGCTTGAATTAACCTAACAGGAAGAATATGTATTGCTTACCTATCTTTACCTTTTGAGTCTATTTAAGGATGAACAATCTATTCTTTGTTTTACCTTGCAATTTTTAGCATTCACAGAGCAATCAAAGAAGTTGCAGAATTGATCTTAGTAAAGTTTGTTTTAAAAATTTTGTCACCATGTTGTCGCCAACCCTAAGTTGAACAGTGTGAAGTGTTACTTGCTGAGGTACCCTGTTCTTCATTCTCAAACCATAATTTTAGAGATTATGGCTGCAAGTTCTGCTACACTAGTCAAAGGAATGGAGGAGGAGCTGAAAAAAATTAAGCTAGTAAGAAGTGATGCATGTGCACCACCTAACTTTTGAGCCGTTCCCAAAAGTGCAATTTTAAGTGATCTAAATGGATCCCTCTCATCAATCCCACCAAAGGTACTTATGATCCATGATGTTAGATCCTATTACATTGTTAAGATTGGCAATGTAGGCAATAGTGAATTGAGGAAATCATACAACAAGTTATGTGAAAATAGAGTTTTGAAAGACAAATTCAAGCATTTAGCCAACAAAGGGTTAACTCATGCCCTAGATTTTCTACCAGAATTTAGGGATGAATGGATCAAGTTTGTTCTAAGCCAAGTTCATAATATGCATATGTGGCTGGACAATGGACTAGTTATGATTACAAAAGATATTATTCATCTAGTAACTGGATATCTTGTTATCAGTGGTAAACGCACAATGAGAGATCAAAGTAAAGAAGAGATAGTAGCTAACATTAGAGTTGTTTGGAATAACAAAGGTATGACTATCTCTACAATTGAAGATTTAGAACTTGATTTTGGAGTGAGAGTGATTGCACACAAGTTCTATCATTCAAGCTGACTGGATAGTGTTCCCAGTACAGTCGTGGACCAAGCATGGAAGATAGTCAAGAAGAATCACACCTATGACCTTGTCGAGCTGCAATTGACACAACTAGCCGAGAATTTACTATCGATCAGAAAAGCTAAAAGCTCATCATGTAAGTTTGGCTCTTTACTAGTTTGCATATTCTTCTATGTATAGAAGTCATTTCCTACACTAGGGAATATTGTTTGGAAGAAGGATAGACCTATTAATGTACAGATTAGTGATTGTATTTAGCAATTAGGCAATAATTTCAATAGTATTATGGGAAACTACTACGTGGAATTCAAAAAGAGAATGAGGTAGAGGACTAGAATTCCTAATTCACTTGTGGAAAAGCACTATGAAGAGATATGTTTGCTAGTTGATACAGATTACACTTTCATTCAGGCTGTGACACTTAGGGTATCATGGCTAGAACCATTTCTCTATGAACTTAACATTGATGAAACATCAGCAGCTATCACAACACTCCTAGCAGAGGAGATTGATACAAAAGAAAAGAGATTTAGAAATTATGATGAAGCCAAGGCAAAGATATCCATGAATCTTAAGGCAGGAACCATGGAGAGAAAGAGGAAAAAGATTGTGAAAAACCTAAAAAATATGGTTGGATTGTCGAGTGATGAGGAGCTAGAGGATGCACCTCTAGACATATCTACTAGACAAGGAGAAGTTGTACCTAAAGAACAAGAAGTAGAAGTTAGTGAATATGAAGAAGAGATTACTGTTAAGGCTAAAGGAAAGAAACCAGTAGTAGCCAAGGTAACTAAGCCGAGTAAAGAAAAACCTAAAGTTACCCCTCCCATTGAAAATTGTCCAAGGATGAGGTCATCTATTGCCACATCACCAGTAGATAAAACAAAATTTTATGTAAAGAAGGTTGGAGAGAGCAGTACTGGATCAAAGAAAAAATTTGCAACAAAGGCTGTACTGAGCCTACAAGTAAAAAGACCAAGAAGGAAACTACATTTGGATCCAAAAAGTGATGAAGACAAGATTGAAACTAATGAGCCCAGCAACATACCAACAACACAATTCAAGAGACCCACTAATATTAATGAAATATGTGAGAATTTGAGAAATTCAGCAGGGTTATCTAGTTTTAAGTTTATCATGTATGAAAAATTGAACGTAGAAGATAAGCATAAAGTTCAGGAAGATCTACTAGATACGATGAGAAATTTCAAGTTAACTGTTGTACAGATAGGAAACAATGTGTCGGGTGAGTTATATGAGTTTCTAGTTGGCAAATGGGAATTTGCACTCACAATGGAGAGATAGATAAGAGAAGGTGCATTATCTCAAGTCATTCCTGAGCTGACTAAGAAATAGAGAGAAAAATTTGTTGAAGATTATAAGCATAAATTCACACCTAAATAGAGAGGTTATGCTATTTTGAAAAATGATATTGAATGTGTAGCACTGTAAAGTACTAGGATTTGGAAGGAAATCTTTGGATTGATTGTTCTAAAAGAGAAGAAGATTGATGAAGGAACATTTGAGCCTGACAAGACTGGAGCAGAACCAAAAGAACAAACAAAGATAGTAAACACTGTTGATCTTATAATTGATGTCACAATTGATGACTCTAGCAATTTGGATGCTAAGGGTTAGGATGAGCTGAGAGACTCAACCATAGAATCGCCTATTAAGGCAACTAAGGCTAAAGAAAAAAAGAGTACAAAGGAAGATGAAGAGATAAATCAAAAGGAACTTGAGGATAAAGATGCACAAAAAGAAGAAAAAAAGGATAAAATGAATGAACAAGAGGTAATTACACAACATTCACCTATTTTAGAGGTTGTGAAATTAGTTCTAGATAGTAGTGAGGAGATAAGGGATATTAATAATGAGCCTAAAGAACAAGAGGCAGTGCAAGTGTTGGTTGATCTACCATGCTCTGCATCATCAACTCCTACTGGACTTAAAGTAGGAGGCATGCCTGATCAACATGCAATTTTGACTAAATTGAAAGACGCAATGGTGACTACTACTAAAATTGGAAAAGGTATTATAGAAACAAAGCCGAGCAGTAGCTCACCTAAATTTAAGAGAAGGAAAGTTATGAGGAAGAAGTCTCTAATTCTTGATGTCACCTTAGATGAAGTTATTGTGATTCCACCATGGGATCCAAATGTTTTGTCTTATGAATAGATTGAGACTCTTCAAGAACTACTCAAGAGGAAGAAAAGATAGGAGGAAATGAAAAGAGAGAAAAAGAAAAAGAAAGTGCTACCTGACATCAAGGACATATTTGTAAAAGCTTTTGACATGGAAGATGAAAATCCTCAAGCTCCTATTCTTGAATAGTTAGTTCATATTGTGAAAAAGGTAAATGCTGACAACATTGAAGCCAATGAAAAGACATTGTAATGGTCCCAGAGGAAATTTGAGAACAAAGTACTAGCAAAAATCTTAGGAGAGATTGCGGTAAAGTAGGTTGAACTTTCTTCTCTTGTAGAAATTTTGGAGGAAGTTGCAACTAATGTTTATTCTTTGTATAAGAAGTTATGTGATGTTGAATTCTTCACAAAGGATAATCTATAGGGAAAAGAGAAATTGAAATTAGAATTAAAGTCAACTGGAAGTTCACTGGGTATGGATGCTAGCACTAGCTCCTTACATTTTAACAGACTGACTTATGCACAAAGGAGGATATCCAAGCTCATGGCTGAAGATGGTTGGATTAGGACCATATTGATTACTATCTAGAAAAGCCTGATACCTCATCTGGAAGTTATTCAGAAAGAACTTTCATTTGCAAATGAATTGATTAAGAGAGATTCTCATCTCTCCACTACAAAAAGTTTAGTAAGTCTAGCTACTGAGCTAGAAGTCAAAATAGAGTTTATGAAGTTTGTTAAGGACAATTGGGACATTGCATTTGTGTCCACCTTACAACTTCATAAATATTTTTTGGAAAAGTGTAACTTGACCCCACCTACAATCAGTGACAAAAACAAGGGGCAATCTGACAGGACTGACAAGGATATAGCATAAGGAGATCAATATAGGTATCAATGTAAATATTTTTTTAAGGCATGTATACTATGTAAATTTCTTTTGTATGTAGTATGATATATATTCCTAGGAGGAGTACATTGTGTACTTATGAAACATTTTGGATGGATTCAATCAAAATGATAAGTGTGTTCTTTCCACTAATATCAAAGGGGGAGATTGTTAATCTCTAAGTTTTGTTGATGATTAGTGACCAACACTTAGTCATTTACTTAGGTAGTTTTAGTTGGTTATCACTATGCCCAAGCTAAACATTAAAGGCCAAGCAACATTGCCGAGCAGGTTTTAGGTTTTCGAGTTACATCATGCCAAGCTGAGTAGAATATTAAGTGTCGAGTGACAGAGATGTTAAGTGCCAAGTAGAACAATTTTTGCATACATGTTAGGATTGATTCAAACTTTGATGTAAAATGTTTAGGCTGACTTGTATGAGATTTGGGCTAACATTTGCACACATTTAATTTTTTTCTACTAAGTTAATTACACATTTAATTGTCTTATACTATGCATGGCATGGAGCAATCAGGAAATCAGAATGCATTAGAAGCATAAATTATAGATCTTGATCGTTGATCTAGATCTCACTGCCAGATCCATAAAGACGTATAAGATTGCTTATAACCCTAGAAAGAAGAGTGTGTGTGAGAGATGTACAATTAAGAAGAGAAGGGTTTTTGTTCTAGAGAGATGAACAATAAGTCATTTTGAGAAGAAGCCTAGATAAAGCAGATGACAGAGCAGTGAAAAGAAGAGTAAAGACATATCAGATTGTGAGATCATAGACGGTATTGGAAAGAGAAGATCCATCATTAGTATCTGAGTGCATAATGAAGGATAACTACTTGAAACATTCTAACAAGTATATCAGGTGAAATCTCTTAACAAAGTGGTTCTAGCAGACTGTTTTAAATATCTTAGCCAAGTTATTACTTTACTATAAGTTGAAATCCTTTAACATGGTAGATTGTAATGATCTTTAGTTCTTAACCGAATAGACCTTTAACTAGGTAGATTGCATGTTACAATAAAACTCTTGTAGCCCTAATAGGCACACTTTATTGCTGCAGTAGTGAAGATTTTGTGGGTGTATCCCCACCCCAATTTTACCTATTTGGGTTTCTGGGTTACCAAAATTCTATGTTATGAGCTATACATTTTATGTTGTTCATGCTATCTGATGTTAGGTTAAATTCATATATGTATGAATGTGGATTAATTTGTTTTAAGTGCTTAAGTTTTAAGATCTGATTCACCCCCCCTCTTAGCATCTTGCTTTCCTGATTATTGTACTTCCAACATAGTGAATGGTTAGGATCCTAGATAAGTATTATGGAAACAAATTCAGGTTATGCACATTGGTTAATTAAATTGTTGTAGTTGTGAAAATAGTAGTAGGAATCATGTTCTTATTTTGTCTCTTGATGGGTCTATAATCATTATGAAATAGGGAACTTCAAGGAACTCTTTTACATTGTTGTTGACAATTAAGTAAATGTTATATGGAGACTGCTTGACATGCAAGTTTAGGAAAAGGTGCACATATAAATAGTAAGCATTAAGAAGGGATACTAGCTTAGTGAATAATGGTGCAATAAATTGGAGTTTGATTAGATTCCCTCTAGGGGTATGAAGGTGTTTTTGGAAATTAAACACTACAACTATTATGAGAGAAGACTTAGAATATATGTATTGTAAATTGTGTATGTATCTTAAGTTATTAGAAGCCTATTAATATCTTGAGGAAAATGAATACTATTTACCTGTTAAAAGAAGTTGTTTTATGTCTTCTAAAATATTTCATATAAAACTATGCTTTAATGTAAATGGTAAGTTTTGAGTGTTTGGATTATTGTAGTTTCATGATTGCAAAAGTAAATCACAATTGTTTGTTGTATTCCCTTCATGAAAATAATATATATAAATGTTATATACCCCTCTTTGTTTTTCAAGCATAGTTGGTGAGAAACACAAATTTTAGAACCCTATTGGGAATAAAGTCTCATATTTTGTATTGTGTAGGACTAGATTGGATCTCAAAAAAGGGAAAATATATCTTAAATTGCATATTTTATATTAGTTACCATAGATAGGAACTTTGATATTGGGAAAGGAAGTGATAAGTTCAATCGATAAAACATACATTTTTCTAATATATTGATGTTAGTGAGTAAACATGAATACCTCAGAATTTGAAGTTGATGACAATATTGTTGAAGTAATTTTGAAGTAATACTCTAATCTCAGTAGTTGTTGACAAACTTACTGCATAAAGTGAAAGAATAAGATAGGTAATTCTTTTGAAAGTCTCTTATCCTTGGAACCAAGTTAATCTAAACTATATTAAGATAGGATTTATCAACACTCCTCATAGGAGAATTATGCCCGTAGTCATTAAAGTAGGTACTGGAGTAGTAATATTGCAATTCTATTTGATAACAGTTTACAACTTATGTGTATAGTTCATTTCATCTCTTCCGACTTCCAGGAGTAAGTCAAATCTAAGGGGGGGGGATGTAATACCCCTCTAACCCTAATACAAGTTTTTTGAGTGAAGTAAGATCTTTAGATGTTTCCTTATAGCTTAACACTTATTTTCTTGTAAGTTTTTTATAATGATTTCATCGACTTGTACTTGAGAATTCTAATATCAGACATATGGTCTAGAGGTATCATTTATGTATGTGTTTGTCCCCATGTATGTATAAAGGACCTTCAATACCTTTCTGAACATAGTTAGGAGGTTATGTGATGTGTCCATCTATTAAAGTTACTTTCAATGAATCTTGTATGTCACTTAATGATTTTAGGACATTTATTATGATTATGATGAGTTATTATTAGTATCGATTATTGACTAACCCAATGCTCAAGATTCTAACCCTCATGTTACATTCTTTGTGTGTGTGTGTGTGTGTCTATACACATGATGTGTCTTCATGATTCAGGATGAAGTCATAGTTACTCACATGGATGAGGTCCACATGATGTATTGATCCCGATCATCTGTTTGTAATGTCTTCTTTAATATTTACATCAATACACATGTATTTCTTCTCAGTGGTGCAGGCTTGCAGGCACTGGGCATTGACTTCACCTGGCTTCATAGGTCTGAGCATGCCCCAAAATCCTCAATCATTGTTGTTGTTATGGAGACAATGCCTAGTCCCACAAGATTTCTTCCTATCCCTGATCCTTGTTCCAAGGTTGGGTCTTTTGGATTTTTTCCTTTGGTTATGAATTGATGTCCGATTATGGTTGCTTGGTATTTGAGCATTGAGGGTATTTTTTATAGTCCCTAGGACTAGGTGAATATTGTTTTGTGGTTGGATTATTAGTTAGTAATAATTTGATGGTCTTATGGAATTAAATATATGGTAATAAGACTTTTCTAGGTGTGTTCATTAAAGCATGATTATAATAGTAATATTTGCATGGATATATACACACACAGGCATATGGGTGCACACACACACACACACACAGATATATATATCTATGTGTGTGTGTGTGTGTTTTAATGTGATTGTTGATGTATTTATTTATTTATTTATGTCCTCATAATTATAATGAAGGGATTAACTATTGTGTGTAATTAAAACCACTTCATCCTTGGATAAAATAAAGGTAAATTACTTATTGTTCTTTAAATAGAGAAAGTAACTAATATTTATCTAAAGTGATAGTGAGAGTAAAATAAAAGAATTTACTTACAACATAAAAATAAAAAATAGTAACTAAAGTGCTAAATAAATTAAAAACATTCTCAGGAAACTATCTACATATTAATTCATCTAAGGACTATTGAAATCTAAACTAATAACCAAAAATGGTTTGTGAATGGTTGCATCGGTTGAAACTTCCTGAGCAACCAATCCTACCACATATTTATGTATGAAATTTTCAAAGTAAAGAGTTAGGAAGGAAACAGAGGATAATATTTATAAAGAACTATATATCTGAAACTATTAGAAAGGTTGGTGGAAGCATTTGGAGGATATCTCTGTGTTTGGAAGGTTTGAGGAGATTAGA
The DNA here is from genome assembly GCA_018584345.1 of Thuja plicata. NCBI lineage: Eukaryota > Viridiplantae > Streptophyta > Pinopsida > Cupressales > Cupressaceae > Thuja > Thuja plicata. The sequence continues at coordinate 482,219 of MU227694.1, forward strand.
CCTGGTTGGAGTGGAATTGAATTTTCTTCAAAGGTTTCTTCGTAGGACTCTAGGTAGGCTCTACCCAGAAAGAGAATCATGTTCATGTGTATGCTACATTTTGATGTGGTTATTTTACTGTCTGCTATAGTTATGTGACCAATGAAAATATTCTATGTCTATTTTGATATTATGCCTTCTTGTAGTAATGGAATAATGAATGAATACCTTATGTTGGATAATGTTTATGTACTATCATTTATTTGTTCCTCTTCATATATTTTCACCTTAAATGTATTGGATTTTAGATAGAACCTCCTTCTATTGATATTATGCAGACTTCCATCTTGTTAGAATGATGTCTTCTTGTGGTCACCTTTCTATACATTACACCTATGGGTAGGAACTAAATAGGTTTACCACAAAGGTAGGATGGTTTTGAGGGATGTTTTAGAAGGGGAACTAAGGGATCTCAACTGGGTATCTCTCTAATTCTTCTTTCTAGGCCTCCATCTTATTCAGTTTTACCTAGAAGGTCAAATATGGCTGTCTTGAGTGCACATGGTCCTGACCACTTGTGCAGAATTGGGCACCACCTACGTAGGATGTGTGACCACCTATGCAGAATTCCCCACCTGCACAGGTTGTACCACCTATGCAGCTTGGGTAACCACATGTGTAGCTTAGGTTACCACTTGTGTAGCTTAGGGTTCCACCTACGCAAGACTCTTCTAGTTTGATTTTTAGGGTTTTTGAAAGGGCTTAGGGTGTCATGTTGAATAAAAAATGCACAACATTATCGACAAAATAAGTTAGAGTGTTTCCTAATGAGAAAAACACAGTGTAACCTGAAGGACAAAATTACAATCTTTCCCAATGAAAAAGACAAGGATGGAGATCCCGATGACAACTCAAGTAAAACTAATGGAAGAGTCAGTTATCACTGATGACTAGCTAAAGTGTTGATCGACAGATATAGAGAGTTCAAAAAACAACAAAATGCTTAGCTATCAAGAGATATAAATAGACTCAACTAATACTTATCATTGTTTTAGTCATCCAGATAAAACTGATGATAAGTAATTGTTTTAAAGTTGATTTATCTAGTTGGCAAGAAGATCTCTTTTTGAGATAAAACTAGAGTTTGGTTTAAATATTATTGGCAAGAATTGTGAATCATGCCAAGAATCAAGAAAACCAAGAAAAGGTAAATAATGCATATAAAGAGAAAAACCCAATTCATTATGAATTGGTGTGTGGGGTAAAAAATAGAAGAGGGAAGATGCTAATGAAAATCTGAAGGAGAGGAAAGTCTTCATTGAGTCCTGATCAATCAAGCTAAACAAAGAGCTAGATTCTGTAGACATCAAAAAACAGTGAGACAACATTAGAGAACAGAACAGTGTGGAGCAAGGTATAGAATTGATTATATTGATTAGAGAGGTAATGCACTTACAATAGATCTGGAAATCTACAATTGAGTTATATGTATGAACATACCATTAATGTTTTAGTTTAACCATTGAAGCATCAAGTATCTTAACCGAGTAGGACTTAAAATTCTTCTACAATTAAGATACATCCCAAGGAGTATCAAAAATTTTGATCATGAAAGTAGAATTGGCTATGGACGATACCTATTGACAGGCCAAGTGAGTGTTTGATCAAGGATGGTAGCATTAGATGCTAAATAATAGGTGATAAACTATCTTTTAAAACCTCTAACAAGGTCACACCTAACAGTGTGTTTGTAACCTTTAACAAGGTTGGCTCTTAATAGGGCTCACTTCAAAAGAGTAAAAATTTGGGGTACCAGTCCTAGTGGTTTTTCCCTTAACAGGGTTTTCATGTTAAAAAATACATGTGTTATGTGTTTATGTTTTATTACTTTACTATTTTACATTTCAGATATGCAATTCTAGATTTATCAGTATACTATGCATATTTATTGTGTTTCATTAAATAGTTGACTTCTTATCAGTAATCATATAGAAGAGAGATTTACAAAGCAATCTGACAAGTAGTAAATTGATATAAGTATTTCAATGAATTCATCTTGTAGGAAAATAGATAACTAGAGGCATAATTTGTGCTTATAAGTTTTAAGGGTTGATTTAAGGATTAGTTTTTGAGTACACTGATTCACCCCCCTCTCAGTTATTACTAACAATTGGTATTAGATCTTGTGTGCTTAGAAGGAAGGTTTCAAGACCTAAGCTAAAGATCACAAGATGAATAGATGAGATGTTTCCAAGTTGAACAAAGACAATTTTGCTTCATGGCAGAGAAGAATAAGACTCCACTTATCAGGTATTAGAAATGATGTTACTCAATACTTAGATACTAAATATGTGTTTCCCACAGGAGCACCAACAGTTGAAAAAATGAGAGAGAAGAATGAGCACAATTGCATGATGATAGAGCTTTCTTCCTCACTCTCCATTGTTGAGTTTGAAGATGTCAAAACCTGCAAGACTGCAAAGTAGATGTTAGATAAATTGATTCTTGTACATGGTGGTGACAAGAATGTTTTGAGAGTCAAGGTAAAAAGCATTAGAGGAAAGTTTGATGATCTCAAAATGAAAGAAGGTGAAAACATCACACAGTATAGCACAAGAATCAAAGAGGTAGTCAATGATATCCAAGGATTTGGAGGTATACTAGAAGAAGATAGAGTGGTAAGTAAAATTCTAAGAACCTTACTGCCTACTTATTCTATTAGAGTATCTTCCATATAGGAAATGAGAGCAGTAGAAAATAGCAATGTTACTCTAGACAGTTTGATTAGAAGACTGATTTCATTTGAGATCAACAATTTTGATATAGTGTCTTACCAAACATAGAATCTGCATTCAAATCTTCTATGAGAATAAGTAAATCAAGTCATAGACACACTATGAGAAAATATAGTGATAGTGAAAGTGAAGAAGAAGATCTTAATGAAATTGAAGCACTTATGGAAAGAAGAATGCACAGAGGCAAAGGTAAATACAAAGGTAAATTACCACTTGTTTGTTTTAATTGTAAATATATTGGACACTTTTCTACAAGATGTCCTAACAGAAGAAAAGATGATAGAAATAATTGTTAGAATAGTCCCAAAGGATATCTGAGAGGGTGGGTGAATTAGTTATCATTAACTTTAATTCTTTTACTTCTTCTTTAACTTCAGAATACAACAAAGTAAATTCTTAATTAGATAACATAGTACACAACACACAATTTGATTACGGGGAAACCAAATGGTAAAAACCATGGTGGGAATTAACACCCACAATGAACTATACTTGTTTATGGTAATCCCTATTAGAAGATATTTTAACCCTGTTAGGAGTCATACTTTACAATGTAATAAGTATAGAGACCTGGTTAATGGTTGGACCCTATAGGATTCTTTTACAAATAACCCTGTTAGGGGTGGTGGACTCACTGTCCAAAAGCTCATTGCTTGATGGTGAAGGCTACAACCTTCTGTATAACATATATGCACTATATCTGATGATGAACTATAGAGTAGACCTATTGTCTTGATCAGTTCTAGTGTATTACATTCTTTCACTTATTTTTCACATAGACTCTTGATGAATGAACCACATCTTATCTTCTACTTTGTACATCTTCTATCTCTTTTTGTATCATTCACACTTAGCGTGTCACTATTGACTTGCTATAAGTATCTCTCTCAAAGTATGAGATCATGGGACATATAAGAAAACTCTTTATAACATCCTTGTCAGCTCTACTAAGCACGCAAGCATAATTACAATCATGCAAGTCTAAACTGAATAGACACGACACTTCACTAAGTCAACCTAGCCAAATTAACTCTAACTTTGCAATCTTCTTGAAACATAGTTAGCTACTTTAGATGAATATCATCAAATCATAAATAAACATGAATATACACACACATATTCTGAAGATAGGTGCAACTCAAGAAATATGTTATATATGTCGGCCCTAAACAGTTACACTACCAAAATTGTAACTGTCAATAACAAAATTACATAAATTTACTGAAACATCATGTCTAGGTCTATGTGTATGAATATAACATAATAGACATGTCAAAAACATGTATCTATCCACACAAGTCTTCATATCATCATTTTGATAAGTACATATATAATTACTACTGTGTATTATATGTTGTCATCAATGACAAACATACAATCAATCAACTACTCAGAATCAAATCTTTAACAATCTCCCCCTTTGACATTGATGGAAAATTATGATATCAAAAACATCCTCTGTTCATGGTGTCCTCTTTCTTTTACAATCTTGTCAATATCCTCATCAAAATATTTCTCTAAACTGCTGCAGTTCCTCTAAATTTATTTTTGTTCCATGCATATACTCCTCCAGAGTATAAGCTCCCCCTTAGTACATACTCTCCCTTACTATATACTCCCCCTTTGACATCAATTGCAAAGGGCATCATAGATCTTTAGGCACAGGTACTCCTCTAGAAGTAGAGTAGTCAACCATTCATCAGTCACTCAATGATTGATGTTCTTGCTGCTTCTTCTAAATAGATTCAGGAGAGGGAATTACTCCCAACTTCTCCCTGAGATACTAAAAAGTATCCTTTGATAAGGGCTTTGTGAAAATATCTACCAACTGTTCTTTGGTGCTCACATAGTCTAATTTAACTTCTTTGTCTGCAACCTTTTCTCTTAAAAAATGGTACTTGATCTCTATGTGTTTTGTCTTTGCGTGCATCACAGGGTTCTTAGACATGTTGATAGTGCTAGTATTATCACAATGAATAATAATAGGATAATCAACTTGAATGGCAAAGTCTTTAACCATCTTCTTGATCCAAACCATGGTTGAATAATTCAGTGCTGCTGCAACATATTCAGCTTCTATTATTAACTGAGAAATATAGTTATGCTTCTTGCTTATCCAAGAAACCAACCTGTCTCCAATAAATACTACTCCTCCTGAAGTGCTCTTCATGTCATCAATACAACCTACCCAATCTACATCAGTATACACATGAAGTTGTACATTCTCATATTTAGGATACCATAAACCATAGTCTATAGTTCCCTTTAGATATCTGAATATCCTCTTGACTACCATTAGGTGATTTTGCTTGGGTTTAGCTACAAATCTTCTAACAATGCCAACTGCATTAGATATGTCAGGTCTAGATTGAGTTAGATAAATGAGTTTACTAATCATAGATTTGTACAATGTCTTATCAACTATTGTGGAATCATCATCTTTTGCAAGCTTGCTTCCTATTATCATGGGAGGTCATACTGGCTTATATTCATCCATCTAAAAGGTCTTTAGTATTTCCTTCACATATTTTGACTGATTAATGAATATACTTTTACCTATTTGCTTTACATTTAGTCCCAAAAAATATTTTATAGGACCAATCATACTCATCTTAAATTCATTCTACATTTCATTTGCAAATGTTGTATTGAGCTTGTCATTACCTCCAAAGATAATGTCATCAACAACTATGGAAACTAATAATAATCCATCAGGTGTATCTCTTGTGAATAGGTTATAATTTGCTGCTCCTTTCTTGAATCCAGTCTTGGTAAGATAACCATCAAGTCTCTCATACCAAGCTCTTGGGGCCTATTTAAGACGATAGAGTGCTTTCTTCAATCTTCATACCATGTCTGGTTTATCTGAAAGATTAAATCCTTCTGACTGTTCTATGTAGACTTCTTCATTCAAGTCACCATTCAGAAAAGCTGATTTTACATCCATTTGATAAAATTTAAAGTCTTTGAATGTTGTGTATTCCAAAAAAAACTTAATGGCTTCCAGCCTGCTCATAGGGGAAAATTTATTAGTGTAATCTATTCCTTCTCCCTGTGCATATCCTTTACATACCAATCTTTCTTTTTTTCTTACTACTGTACCATCTTCATTCATCTTGTTTCTGAATACCCATTTTGTTCCAATCACATTTTTGTCACTAGGTCTAGAAACCAAATCCCATGTATCATTTTTGATTATCTGATCTAATTCTTCTTTCATTGTATTCTTCCAATTAGAATCATTACAAGCATCTTCAACACTTAAAGGTTCAATATATGAAAGTAAACATACCTCTTCATCCATTGCTAGAATTTTTTCTTTAGATCTGTTCAAAACATTATTGCTCTGATCTCCAATGATATCATCTTTAGAGTGGTATCTAGATGTGAATTTTGGAACCTTAGGTGTGTCTTCTTCTTCTATAATCTATGATTCTTCTCTGCTTGATTCAGGGTCATTTCATGAGACATCAATGAAATCAAACATTTCTTCAATAACAATATATTTGCTTTTAGGCCTGGGTTCATCTTTAATCATAGGTGCATATTCATTGTATCTTTCTTGAATCATAAACTTCTCATCAATTTTTAAATGAGTACTTTCAATTATCTTTTTCAATCTCAAATTGAAACATCTATATGCTTTTCTTTTTGTAGAGTAACATGGGAAAATACCTTCATCACTTTTAGCATCAAACTTACCAACACCATCCTCTCTCTTGATGTAACACTTGCTGCCAAAGATTTTGAAATACTTTACTATAGGTACATTACCAAACCAAAGTTCATAAGGTGTCTTATCTACACCTGGCCTCAATTGAGTTATGTTGATAGTATAGACTAATGTGTTCACTACATCTCTCCAATAGGTGTGTGAAACATTTCCTTCAATCATCATAGTGCATGCTATGTCAAGTATGATCATGTTCCTCCATTTTGCAATCCCATTCTACTGAGGGGTTCTAGGTGCACTCAACTATCTTTTAATTCCATTTTCTTCACAGTAGTCATAAAAATGATCAGAGGTGAACTCTCCTCCTCTATCTGATCTTAGACATTTCAGTTTTAATCTGAATTCATTCTCAACCTTAGCTTTGAATATTTTGAACTTTTCAAAGGCTTTAGATTTCTCCCTTAAGAACACAGCCCACATCATCCTAGAAAAATCATCAACAAACAAAATGAAATACATTTCTCTATAGTATGATCTTGTTTGGGTAGGACCACACAAATTTTTAGGCACTAGGTTCAATTTGTTTTCAGCTAAGTTCTGCTTGCTTCTGAAGGAACTCGTTACATGCTTTCCCATAACACATTCCCTGCATATAGTGTCAACAGGTCTTACAATACTAGGAAGGTCTCTGACTGCCTTAACATTGCTTATCTTTACTATGTTATCAAAATTGATATGACATAGTCTCTTGTGCCATAACCAACTATCATCCACCTTTGCAACAAAACAAATTACATCATAATTGAGCTGAAAAACATTACTTTTTGTTTTGGAGCCTGATGCAATCATGACTCCATCCTTGTTGTTAATGATGCACTTTTTGTCTTTGAACTCCAAATGATAACCTTTGCCAAGTAGTTGTCCAACACTTAGTAAATTATGATGTAATCCATCAACATATAGAACATCATCAGTCTTGTTCTTTCCATCCAAAGTGATGGAACCTCTTCCTATGATAGGTTTTGGAGTGTTATCTCCAAATCTAACCATACCACCTTTATATTTGTCTAAATGAAAAAATTTGTATAATTTGTCACCTGTCATATGATGAGAGCATCCACTATCAATGATCCAATCAGTTTTGATGTCTGCTTTGAAAATTAGGGCTAGCTCTTGTTCTTTCCTTTCATCTATAATGTCCATTTCCTCAGGCAACCTTTCCATGTCTCTAAGTGAAAAGAATCCAATTTCATCTTCTCCTAAATCTTCATCATTCACACCTTCTTCAACATGGTAATATTCCTTCTTATATTTGGGTTTGTAATTAGATCTGAACTTCTTGACTCTTGTGGGACACTTAGATACAATGCGACCAATCTTGTTACATGAAAAGAATTTGAATGGAAGCTTTCCTTCATATTTTCCTTTTACTTTCTTTTCTCTTCTAGCAATCATAGCAATGATTTCTTCAAGTTCTTCATCAAGTTCTTCTTTCTCATTATGACTGGAGATGTGTAAGGATTTCTTACCATGGACTGAGGCTTTGAAATTTGTTTCACTTTTAGGTTCAAACTTCAATCTTGATATCTCAAATGTGGAGATTTTTCTGATCAAAGTCTCTCTTTTGAAGTCTTGTGAGAATTGCATGGTTTCCTCTAGAATAATTATCTTTTTTTCATAGTCTGATATCAAATTAGTTAGCATCTTGTCCATTATATCTTCTTATGATATTTCTCCAGCATTATTTCTAATTCCAGAGACTGCTTCATTTATCCTCTGATTGTAAGCTCTAATGTTCTCTTTAGCTAACATCTCAAGTCTGGTGTATTTCTCTTTCCATGTTTTCCTGAGTGCATTCTTTGCTTGAATATCTCCTTCAAACATATCTTCTAAATACTTCCATATGGTATATCCTCTGTCAATTTTCTTGATCTCAGAAAGTTCACTGTCAAATAAGGCATTGATTAGGGCTTCTTTGGCGATTTAATTATTGGTAAATGGTTCTTTTTGTCTATTAGTAGCATCATCCTTTGCAAGGTCTTTCATAGATAGAATTACAACTTCTTGTGTATCTATTTCAAAGATCTCAAAGCCAACACATTGTAGATGTGTTATTATTTTGTTTTTCCAATCTAGATAATTTTCTCCATCGAACTTAGGGATTTCCTTTTTGAAGTAAGACATCTGATCTACCTTAAGCTATTAGGATTCTTCTCCAAGGTACTTGGCTCTAATACCAATTGTTAGAATAGTCCCAAAGGATAATTGAGAGGGGGGTGAATCAGGTCAATAATGTTAATTCTTTTACTTCTTCTTTAACTTCAGAATACAACAAAGTAAATGCTTAATCAGATAACACAATACACAAAACATAATTTGATTAGGGGGAAACCAAATGGTAAAAACCCTGGTGGGAATTAGCACCCATAATGAACTATACTTGTTTATGGTAATCCCTATTACAAGATATTTTAACCCTGTTAGGAGTCTTTTACAAATAACCCTGTTAGGGGTGGTGGACTCACTATCCAAAAGCTCATTGCTTGATGGTGAAGGCTACAAACTTCTATATAACATATATGAACTATATCTGATGATGAACTCTAGAGTAGACCTGCTATCTTGATCAGTTCCAGTGTATTAAAATCTTTCACTTCTTCTTCACATAGACTCTTGATGAATGAACCACATCTTATCTTCTACTCTATACATCTTCTGTCTCTTTTCATATCATTCACACTTAGCGTATCACTATTGACTTACTATAAGTATCTCTCTCAAAGTATGATATCATGGGACCTGTAAGACAACTCTTCATAATATTCTTGTTAGCTCTACTAAATACGCAAGCATAATTACAACCGCGCAAGTCTAAAATGAATAGATGCGATGCTTCACTAAGTCGATCTCACCAAATTAACTCTAACTTTGCAATCTTCTTTAAACATGTTTAGTGCCTTTAGATGAATATCATCAACTCATAACTAAACATGAATATACACACACATATCCTAAAGATAGGTGAAACTCAAGAAACATGTTATATACATCGGCCCTAAACAGTTACACTTCCAAAACTGTAATTGCCAATAACAGAATTACATAACTTTACCGAAACATCATATCTGGGTCTACATATATGAACATAACATAATAGACATGTCAACAACATGTATCTATCCATGCAAGTCTTCATATCATCATTCTGATAAGTACATATAGAATTACTACTGTGTATTATATGTTGTCATCAATGACAAACATACAATCAATCAACTACTTAGAATCAAATCTCCGACAGTAATGACAGATCATTTGAAAAGAAGTTTGACAGAGGTGATTACAGATGCTGCTGAAAATAAAAAAGAAGAGATACCTGATACTACAAGGACAAAGGAAAGAAGTCCAGTTACCTAGAAAAATGCAAATATGATGACACTGACACCGAATCTAAGAAAGACATTGAGATGGTGTTTGTGGTAGTCAAAGATGATTAAGATGATGATGAAGAGAGGTATGTAGAAACTGCATTGATATCCAAAGTTAGTAAAAATGATGTCTAGATCATAGATAGTGATAGCACTCACCATATCACTGGTGATAAGAAAATTTTTGAGACTTTTGAATACTATAAAGGTGGTTTAGTAAGAATGGGTAATGAAACACCATGTCCAATTGAAGGTAGAGGAACCATAATGTTGAATAACTAGATAAAATGTGAAAATTCTTATTGGGTAAATGGATTCAATTATAATATTTTGAGTGTTTCTTAGTTGAATAATTTAGCTCATAGAGTAGAATTTGAAAATAAGAAGGCAAAGATCTTCAATAAATTAGGAAATCTGATTGGTACCGGTGAGCAGACAAAAGGTAACTTATTCTATTTGAATGATACTGACACCACTTTTTTGATTGCTAAAAATGAAGACATATGGTTGTGGCACAAAATATTGTGTCATGTGAACTTTGACAATATGATAAAGATTAGAAAAAAGAGAAATGTAAGAGGCTTACCGAAGATGACCAAGCCCGACAACATCATGTGTATGAATTGTCAAAAAGGTAAGATGAGAAAGTCTATTTTCAAAAGAAAAACCCATACATCTGATACCATTATAGAATTATTCCATACTGACCTATGTGGACCTATGGGAACAAAGAATTATTACGGTGATAGATATTTTATTCTCTTTGTTGATGATTACTCTAGAATGATGAGAGTAATTTTTTTAAAAGATAAATCAGAAGCATTTAATATGTTTAAATGGCATAAGGCAATGGTTGAAAAAAAAGTGGTAAAGAATTGAAATTCTTAAGATAAGATAGAGGAGGGGAATTTATTTTAGATGAATTCACTAACTTTTGTAATGAGCATGGAATCAAAAGACAGGTCTCTGCACTAAGAACACCACAAAAAAATGGAATTGTTGAAAGAAGGAACAAATCCATAGTTGACTATGCAAGGACACTGATGATAGAGAACGACATCACCCAAATCTTCTGGAAAGAAGCTGTCAGTACTGTTGTTTAAACATTGAACATAGTACAATTGAAGAAAGACACGAAGAAGACATTGTATGAGCTTTGGTATGGATGCGCACCCAATGTGAGTTATTTAAAAAAAATTGGTAGTTAATGTTATATCTTAAAAGATGATAGAAATAGAAAAATTGACTCCAAGAGTGATGAAGGAATATTTCTAGGGTATTCCACCAAGAGAAAGGCTTATAAGTGGCTAAATAAAGCCTCTAAAAAAATTGTTGAAAGTGCAAATGTAAAGATAGATAAATTTGCAGAGAAATATGAAAAGGAAAGCACAAAAGAACTAGAGGACTACAATAGGTTTACTTACAATGGAGAACCTAACACTCTACCCAACCAGCAATGTAGAGCTCCCGAGAAACATATCATTGCACTTGAGCATTAGGTTGCAAATACCAACAATGAGAATATTTCTCAAAATGATGCACAAAGTGATGAAGAACAAAATGAAGGATAGAATGATGATCAAGCTGATAGACAAAGAGTTGAACCTATACTTGCCAGATATGTTAGAAAGAACCATCCACAGAACTAGATCATTGGAGACAAGAAGGATAGTATGAGAACTAGAAGTAAGTCTCTAAATATAAGATGTCTTATTTGTGATTATGAGCCAAAATCTGTCAATGTTGCAATAGATAATGATGAATGGATAAGTACTATGGATGAAGAGATTTAGTAGATTGAGAAAAAACAAGATATGGGCACTTGTACCGAGACTAGATGACAAGAATGTCATTAGTACAAAATGGATATTTAGGAATAAGCTGAATGAGAATGGAGAAGTCACTAGAAATAAAGCAAGACTAGTAAGCAAGGGGTATGCATAAGAAGAAGGGATTGAATATGGAGAAACCTTTGCACCCATTGCTAGGCTAGAAGGAGTGAGAATACTACTTGCTTATGCTATATGTAAAGGATTCAAGTTATATCAAATGGATGTCAAGTCTGCATTCCTAAATGGAATACTTGAAGAAGAGGTATACATTGAACTATTAGATTAGGTGAAATCCTAATCTCCCAAGAACACCTGCATGCATAACCCTGTCACATGGAAGAAGCAAAAGAACAAAAAAAGAGAAAAACTATGGAGGCAAGAAGATAATAGCCATCTGTGCATGTGTATTCAAGAACCTGTTGAGAACGACACAAACACTCAATAAGTCATTATATTAGTCCAAAAGGGTTAGAAAAGCATGTAAAACCTACTAAAACTGACCTATTTCCTTCTAACTAGAAAGAGTGTAATTAATAACATACTAGCCCTTAGAATATGCTATAAATCAGTGACCAATACTAATCTAGCATGAAGGATTTAATTCAAATTTAAGCTAAAAAAATGTAAAAGCATGTAATCTAGCTCTAAAAGTGTGAATAATAACAATGAACTAGCATGAGATAATAAGTGAAATGCAAATCTAGGATGAATCCAACAACATAACAATGTGTTTTTGATCTAAAATGTGAAGGCTTATTTGCTCTCAAAATAAGCTTCTATTTATAGAAGAATGGGAGAGAGAGAGGGGGGAGAAGGTTCATTTATGAATAAGGAGGCTCATAAATGAAGGTGTAAGAGCCATTAATGCCCAAGTCATTAATAAGGCATGGGAGAGACATAGGCTTAAGGCATCTTCATTAATAAGGCATTAATGAAAGCCTTAAAGAGGCAAGGGAGGATGGCTTGAGAAGGTGGACCTTAAGAAAGTCTAGCTTGAGAAAG
>MU227694.1:494983-511149 GCA_018584345.1 Thuja plicata
GATTAGGCTTAGAATTAGATTAGCATGGGTGAATGGGTTGAGAAGGGTTAGAACCCAGGGTAGAAGTGGTTGAGATAGGTTAGGTTGGGGTTTAGGGGAATATTAATAAATGAAATAAACTTATTTACTTCATTTAGAAATATAGGAATTAATTATTTAAACAATGAAATTACTTTTTAATAATTAGGGAACTATAGCCATTTTAATTAATTTAAATAGTCTAGGGGAATAGGTTGATTGCAAATGGGTTTTTGATTTAGGGATTCATTTAATTCCTTTATAATTAAATACTATAGCCATATTTGATTTTTGATTTGATTTGATTCGTCAAAATTGATTTAAATTATATGGCTATAATAGTTAATATAAATTAGTGATAAAAATCACCTAGGATATTAAATTGATTTAAAGAATTATGCCAAGTAGTAACAAAGTCATTTGGAAATAATCGAGGGTATGATCACACTTAGGGGAAATAGGGTCCATAGTTGCAATAGACCAAATTCAAGTGGTTACATTTGCCCCTCTTTGAATTGATGTGCGAGCAGTGCATTGATTCAAAGAAATTTTTTTTGATTTTGACTTTAGAGAGATTGAAAATCCTGTACTTGGTTGTCGAACAAAATGTTGATGAGATCAGTCTTGCACTTGATTGAAAAAAAATAATAGAATTGATTTTGAACTTGGTTGTCATCCAAAGATCAATAAAAGATTTTAAAAGTACCAATTCTAAACTTGGTTGTCGTTCATAAATTGATAATACTGATTCTGAACTTGGTTGTCATCTAAAAGCCAGTATGAAGCTGCTAGGAACTTTTAAAAATCTTCTAAACGAGGAGACATAAGATATCTATCTCATGAGAACCAAAGCTTTTTATCCAACAGATTTGACTTTGTCAAGAAAACTATTATGCCCCTAGTTTGTTTGATAACGAAGTTATTTTTAATGCAGTTTCGAGAAAAAATTTAATTGATGATAGTGTGATCATGCCCCCTTGGGAATGAAATTGAAGGAAAAGAAATAAAATCCCTCAATTGAATAGATTATAACACTTCCAGGAAGCGATAAGGCCAGAAAGAGTGGAGTAGAAGATGGTGTGTTTAAAAAATAAACACACGATTATCAAGTTAATTATGTGAAAATATGAGTGATAAGGTTGATAAAATGATGTTTAAATAAAGATGTATGATGAAATATGCAGCATTTACCAACGTGGTGAACAAATGAAGCAAATTCATAATTTTTGAAATTGTCACAAAAATGACACTGTGCTGCTAAAAATGGTGTAGGCACCTTCGATTTGGTTCCTGATTGAGGAAAAAGAGAACACAAATGATCTTGTAGTTGTTTGGGAGGAGTTTTGGAAACCCTAAATGTCTCAAAAGACTCATATAAGCCTCCAAATTGACCATTTCACTATTTATTTTCACATTTAGCTATAGCAAATCAGAGAGCTCTGGAGAGAAAATGGTGGTCGCCATGAGGAAACATTGATTCAAGCTTAGCCGATGACACCAGCGACCAGCCAACTACCCACCACTGGTAAGTACCCGATAAAATACCTTGTGAAATTTGAAATTTTTGAATTTCATGTATTTTTATGCATTTTAGAGCCCTTAGAAGGTAGGATCACATTTGGGATTCTGCATCGCATCCTGCGAAATGCGCATCACATCTGATTTTTCTTAGATTGTATCTGGTTTTTCCTGGATTCTACGTCACATCTATTCTTTAAGATTTAGTCATGTTTGTAGCTGGAATCCATCAGGGAATCACATCCTAGATTTTGGGGATCGTACCCTGCATTTAGGATCACATCCTTTTTTCTAGGATCACATCCTGTATGTGCAATCACATCTAATATTTCCAAGATCGCATCTAGTAGAAGACTTAGGTTTGTAAATTGCTTTGATCTGTTTATGTCCTGTGAACTTGGAATAACTTAGCAGAGTAGGAATTTTCCCCTTGTTGTAGATAGAAAGCTGATGCTTTACTATGTTGTCAAAAATTAGGCCCAGTTTGAGGTAGTCACCTTTTGAGGCACTTATCCGCCGTGAGTTCTGGCATTATTTGGCTAATTGTCAAATGATGAGTAGACTACCATGATTTGGTGTTGATTGCAGGCATTGATTGGTATACTTGAGATCAGGGTAAATTGAGGGTTGTTGACTGCTCTAGCTAAGAGATGGCATTCAGAGCACAACACCTTCCACCTACCCACTGGTGAGATCACTGTGACACTTGAGGATGTTTAGAGGATCTTGCATGTGCCCATGGTTGGACATGAGGTGTTCTTCAAGTTGAGAATTGGCATGGTGATTGGGACTGCTTAGAGATTCTTCCAGGATGACAGTATAGATCGCAGATACCTATCTTGGGACTATATAGTCGATCACTATGATCAATTAGCTGTATACTTGGCTGGATTGGTAGGAAACATCCTTATGCCGAACAGAGGGCAGCATGGTTTCTTGGTGGGTTGGGTTAGCATGGTAGAGAAGATGATAGTCCACCATCGACAATTTTCCTAGGGGAGTTGCATATTAGCTCACATGTACCATGAGCTCCATGAGATTGTATACCACCACACCCGCAGCATGACTGTGGGAATATTGATTCTTCAGATATGGGCCTAGGAGCACATCCCTATGACATGGCCAATTGTTGACAGGCAAAGGGCACTAGAGCAGCCCTATGTGTACATGTACGCAGGTCTCTTACAATAGCCCCACCTAGGCAAGGTTGAGTATTGGCATCGATTATTTGATGATATGACAGAGGTCGTATGGCGACCATACCTAGACTATGAGGTATGGACTTCTAATGCATGGTAGGTGCCTTATTTATGTCAGAGCAGATATTTGTTTGGGCGCATGAGATATATTATTGAGCACTTATTGATTACCAAAGTTTTGAGGCACTATGGCTGATGATAGGGCTGTATAGAGGATGTGGCAATATATGCTTGTATCAGAGATGAGGTAGCTGAGTGGGGGGCATATCTTACTTATGATACTACTTCATAGGATATCTGAGATATGGTGGTGATAGACTGGGACCCTTGCCCAGATGTTGAGGATGCTGGAGTGTTAGATGGGTATGCTATAGAGATACTTTAGCATCCATTTCCATGATTCATAGTGCCTGAGGAGATTATTCCTTTTATAGAGGAGCCACTAGATTATGAGCCTGAGGATTGATGTATCAGGTGGAGAGGCAGTAGAGATAGAGCACTAGGTAGACATGGGGGCCATGATGGCGACAGAGGTGGCAGGCACCCTCCCCCAGATGATAGGCACAATGGTGATGACAGGGGGAGGTGGAGAGGTAGTGGATACTAGCGGTCTGAGTGGCAGTGGGGAAAGAGATATAGATTTGTGGCCCCACAAAGAGATCCTATCCCGTTACTTACTTCTAAGTAGCAAAGATAGTAGAGATAGAGAGTGCAGGAGCAGGATCCTAGTAGAGATAAGGACCCTCTATCAAGGTGTGAGAAGGAGAGAGAGTAGCTTAGAGCTCAGATCACAGCCTTCGAGGCTAGGGTTACCACCATGGATGCACTTTTAGTAAACAGGGATAGACAGCTTGAGTAACTGAGAGCTAAGAGGGATACATAGGCCCAGACAGTAGTCCATCAGGGATAGAGGGTGACATACTATTATGCCTTGTATCATGCAGCAGTACCTAAGGGTTAGAGAGCACCCACTTTTTCCCATATAGCTCAGCAGTTAGAGGGGGCCATGCCGCCTCTAGCAGCTCCATTTATGCCACCGCCTCCTTCTCCTCCTCACCAGGGAGAGGGGGTAGGCCAAAGTTGATACTTTGCACCATTTTGTTTCTTTTGAGATTATACATGTATATCTAGATCCTTCTGAGATCCCCTTTTTGTACATTACATTGATTTGTATATATATCTGATTCATGCTTTTGGCATATTGATTCTCTTTATTTGCATTGATACACTATATACTATCTAATACACTTTATGTTGTGATACTCTTTAAGCTTTGATTTGTATCATGTTTGTAGTTTCTAGATTCTGACATGTTTCATGTGGTAAATGTATCCATTTTGCTTACCATAGATGTGGTAAACATATCTGTTGCACATGTGATGATATCTTGATCTCGTGATGAGTTAGTTTATAGATGATAACATCATTTTTATAATGTGGATGTGATGAGTATATTACTAATATGAATAAATGATATCTATGTGAAAATGAAAATGTATGTTTCTTTGGTTTTCTAGTTTATGCAAAAATATATGTATGGATGCACTTAAGATGTAGAAGTAAAATTACAATACATGGATGTTTTTATTTTTGTATCTTTCTAGCTTCATGTTTCCAAATGAATGGAAAATGTATGCTATGGATGATATCTGTAATATAAATGATGTAATTAACTTGATATTTGTAGAAGAAGATAGAAACCATGTTTTGAGCTTAAATTTCCTTATGTTGTTAATACTATTGAAAAATGCATCAGGAAATCTTTAAATGCAGCTATATGAAGACTCTTAGGACTTGTCACTAATTTAGAAAAGATTGCAACATTTGTATCATGATTGGGCACTTTTCAGAATGGATACCATCAAATAGTACAACCATCACTAATACCCACTGATATTATGATAATATGAATACTATATTTTATTGAAATGTCAGAAATAGACTTAGGCATCAAGGCATAGAAGCCAGGATAACAAAATAGTCACCTTCCTTTTAATATACCAGTTTCTAATTAAGGAAAGATATTGAACCGCAATGACCTTGAAAATTCATATCCTTGGGTACATTATGATTTGTATACCTTCAGAGAGAATCTGGATTAGAAAACAGACAAGGAAATTGTTTCAAACTCACCATAGTTTACACATAACAAAGATTTAGATATATGCGGCTATCCACCCATAGTGGCAGCTCTTACCATAAACATCCAAGTTAGGTGAAATTTATAGGTTCATTTTGAAACAATCACCATACATAGAAAATCAACAAAACATTATGCCTTCTATCCTTGCTACTCTTTGTCTTTGCGCAGACATCATTGAGTAACTAAGAAGACATAATAAATTATCAATTGAGAATCAATCAAATAAAATTTATAATCACTTAAATGCCCCTAGTTGAAAACATCATCAAGACATTAAAGAATCATAATTAACCATTATCAAAATGTGTGTTTAAGTACTTGTTTATTTATCCGTCAAACACACTAAAGATTCATCAATCAAAAAATTTTAATACAAGCAATATGGTGTTCCATGTCTGTGCCTTGATAGGATAATCCATTCATGTTTGTGATCCAATATAGCCTTGTAGGAATGCTGTGAATGTCATATCATGTCCCATGTCATCAAAAGACACCTTTGTTTTAAGGAAGTGACATTGTTTTCGCATGTGTCCAGAAACTTTGTGTTCATGAGGAAAACCATCCTAGAGAAACCTAGCAACCATGACTGACTATGCTTATAAAGATGCCCCCAGTGCAGAATGACTTATTCCTAAGACGTAAAGATAGACAAATCCCAAGCAAGGATAAGATAGTCATGTAGGAATATGAGCATAGACAAAATTATGAAGGCCTAGTATCAGTAGTGCATTGATAGATGGAGCGCAGAACACAAGTGATGCCAGATTTCCAGGTTTTCACAACTTGGCAAGATCTATTTCTTTCTTTTTACTACCAAGATGCTTGTTTTACCAGGTACTCATCAAGGCACTTTTTCTCTTTTTCAATTTTTTTTATATTTTTTCTTTTTTGAATGTTTTTGTAGTATCAAAGTGCCTGTTTACCAGGTTTTCACCAAGGATACCCATTTTGTAGGACCTTTTCCACTATTTTTGGATTTCTTCAGGGTCAATTTTTTGAATGTTTTTGGTATTTTGCAGGAACTTTTTGCGGTACAGGCTCTGCTAGCAAAACATTAAGTGTAGAATCACTTCAAATGTAGAGTTTTGATAGGATCTAGAAGAATGTCCCCCTAAGGTGTAGCTAATTGATAAGCTAAAATTAGCAGTGATAACATAAGGTCCTAGCCAGTTAGGTTCAAACTTTCCTTTTTGCTCTTTGTTAAGCTGGTTCTTAGCATTTTCTTTCAGGACAAGATCTCCACCTCAAACTTACATGGTTTAACCTTCTTGTTGTAACCTTTGGACATTCTTTCTTGGTACCCTTTGAGGTGATTGAATTCCCATTGTCTACGCTCATCTAGTAGGTCTAGAGAATTGACCTGATCAATGCGGTACTTCTCATCAGTAACTAGTCCTTGTAAAGATATCCACAAAGATGGGATTTCAACCTCAATAGGTAGTACTACCTCAGCGCCATAGACTAGAGAAAATGGCATTGCTCCAGTTGGTGTTTGAATGCTTGTTCTATAGGCCCATAGTGCCATATTTAGTTGTAGATGCCAGTCTCTGCCAGACTTACTCACAGTTCTGTGTAGGATTTTGAGAATATTTTTGTTCGATGCCTCGGCCTATCCATTACCTTGAGGATAATAGACCGAAGAGCAATGTTGAGTAATGTGAAACTGTTCACAGAGGTCATCAATGCCTTGGATTTTAAATTGGCCCCCATTGTCTATTACAATTGAAGAGGGTATCCCATATCTACAAATAATGTAGCTTAGAATGAACATAGCCACCTATTTGCTAGTGGCTTTGATTAGTGGCACGACTTTGACCCACTTTGTGAAATACTCAATGGTCGTAATGATGATCTTGTGTCCATTTGAAGAGTTGGGATATATCTGTCCAACCAAGTCAAAGGCCCATTGCTGGAATGGCCAATGTGTTATGAAAGGTATTAGTTCTCTGGCAGGAGTATGGATTAGGTTTCCATGTGTCTGGAATTTAAAACATGCTTTTGAAAATTGAATAGCATCTTTCTCCATGGTAGGCCAATAATAGCCTACTCTAAGCAGTTTCTTAGCTAATGAGAAGTCATTCGAGTGTGATCCACATACACCTTCATGGACATCTTTTAAAGCTAGATCAGACTCTTCTACTTCTAAACACTAAAGAATTGTACCATCGAGACTACGTTGATATAGGTCATTAGTTATGAAGATGTAATGTGATGCTATCCTAATCAGGGATCTTTTCTCATTTCTAGATAGATTTGTGGGAATGGTTTTGTCTGAAAGATAGGCAATGATACTAGCATATCGGGATTGATCTAGAGTATTTAAGGCATAGATTACCTAGTATTTTGGATTGGAAAAAGTGAGATAGGATATTTCTTCCACCAAGAAGTCATAGTGAAATTGATGCTCCTCTAGTTGCAACATGGATGCCAAGGTAGCCATAGCATCTGTAGCTTTATTCTCTAATCTTGGTATCTGCTGGAAGGTGATGAAGACAAAGTATTTCTTCAAATCATCAACTAGTTTCTTGTAGGGCATCAATTTTTCATCTCTTTTTTGATATTCCCCATTGATTTCATTGATAACTAGTTGGGAGTCACCATATATGTGTAACTTAATGATCTTCCATTCTATGGCGAGTTTGAGGCCATTGACCAACACTTCATATTCTTAGATGTTGTTGGTGCATGAAAACATTAATTTATAAGATTTGGGAATCTTATATCCTTGTGGAGTAATGAAGAGAACCCCTGCTCTAGATCCATGAATGTTCAATAAGATGCATGATTGTTTCATTAGGAAATTCAATTATTAATGGTGCATCATCCTAGAGCGGTGAATCAGCCAATTGATCAATCAGTTTTTGTCCCTTGATAGCTCTTCGTTCAACATACTCAATGTAAAACTCACTTAGAATGAGGACCCACTTTTCCAAATGGCCTGTTAATGTTGTTTTTCTTAAGAGATACTTCAGAGGATCGATCTTAGCAATGAGCTTTACTGTATGAGAGAGCATGTAGTGTCACAATTTCTGTGATGCAAAGAAAACTGCTAAGCATGCTTTCTCAATAATGCTATAATTGAGCTCATAAGCGAATAAAGTTATACTAATGTAGTAGATAGCGCGCTCTTTCTTTGTTTCATCCTCTTGTGCTAGAAACACTCCTAGGGATGTAGCTGTAGCTAAAATGTATAGGTGCAGAGGTTTTCCATGAATAGGCGCCATAAGAATAGGTGGAGCAGCCAGGTACACCTTCAATTCCCTAAAGTTGGCTTCACAGTGTTCATCCTAGTTGAATATAACCCCTTTATGTAGTAGGTTAGTAAAGGGTTGTGCCTTATCTGCAAGTTGGGACATGAATCACCAGATAGATTAGAGTCTCCCTTGTAGTGTCCTCATTTGACTGATATTACGGGGAGGAGTCATCTCTAGAATAGTTTTTACCTTTGCCGGATCTACCTTGATTCCCTTTGTCGATACTATGAATCCTAGGAGCTTACCTGATTGAACCCAAAAGGCACATTTCTTTGGATTGAGCCTGAGTTGGAACTATTCCATGTGATCCAATATCTTTCCTAAATCAGCAATATGAGTACCCCTTTCTTTGGATTTAGCTAGTGTGTCATCGACATAGTCTTCCATGTTTTTGTGTATCATGTCATGGAATATGGTTGTCATAGATCTTTGATATGTTGGTCCGGCATTCTTTAGCCCAAATGGCATGGCATTCCAACAAAATGTGCCCCATGCACATGTGAATACAATTTTCTCTTGATCCTCAGGGGCGATCTTGATTTGATTATAACCCGAGAATCCATCCATTAATGAATACATCTGGTAGCGAGCTATAAGGTCTATGATCATGTCAATATTTGGTAGAGGGAGGTCATCCTTCGGACATGCTTTGTTGAGGTCTCTGAAGTTCATGCAGATCCTAATAGATTTATCAGTTTTAGAAATAGGGACCACATTGGATATCCATGTTGCATAGGCAATGACTCGAATGAATCCAACTTTTAACAACTTTTCTAATTCTGCTTTCACCAGTAATGCAACATGAGGATGCATTTTTCTAAGTTTTTGTTTCACGGGCTTGATCCTGGGAGCTATAGATAAGTGGTGCATAATGAGATTGGGATCTAGCCCTGGCATATCAGTGTAAGACCATGCAAATTTGATCTTCTTTTCCTTTAGGAATTTTGTGAATTGTACCTTTTCTTCTTCTGATAGGGATTGTGCTAGATGAACTATCTAAGGATCATCAATAGTGCCCAAGTTCACTGGCTGTGTTGGTTCAATTAATACCGAAGATATTTTCTGAAAGTGTTCAAGGAGGATATCAAGAGTCTCATCCTTTTGTGCCTCTGAGAGGTTTTCACCATTGGATACATCTTTTTTCTTTACTATTTTAGGATCTGATACTACCACAGACTGGTTTTCACCATTAGTCCACTTTTTTTTTTTTCAATTTGTGACTAAGAAACTTGATATCCTCCTATGACATGTTCTTGCTCCTTGCATTGGTTGAAGAAGGGTGAGTTTTAAAAGCATTAAGATAACAAGCCAGGGAGTGGTCATTGGGAAAGTTGAGGATAGGGGTAGGATCATTTTTGGTCGAATCAATGAGGTCTGGAAGTACCAATGTTAGGGAGTTAGATTCTAGGTAGGACAGCATCATGTTAGCATCAAAATCGTTAACCAACATGAAACAGTTTGTTAAGTTAATATATTCAATGTTTATATCTATAAGAGCGAGATCGTTGTTAAAGGGTCATTGTCAGTTATATATGGATCAAAATCTAGTGACTCATCCGTAGATAACTCATCATCATCTCTTTGTAAAAGGAAGCTTCTCACTTGTAGTCTATGAAATTCTCGTAGAGTTATGTATTCACCAGTGTCTCCATCAATGATCGGGGGAAGGAATATTCCTCTACCTTAGGAGGATCGGTATCATTAAAAGGGATGTTAGGTCATCTACTAGGAGCTAAAAATCCTACAAACATGTGAATTGTGTCTATCCCAATTTCTTTATAAGCAATAGATAACTGATCATACTCATAGTCATGAGAGTCTGTGACATCATCATTAGATCTATTCAAATATTTAGAAATGTTTATTTGATGGACTCAATTAGTTTCTTGTAGATCAAAGTGAGGGAGATCTAGGACATGTGTAATGGTGACCAATTGCCCCTAGTTAGGATGTAAATGCTTTGGCTCAGATTCCTCTTGAGTGATTGTAGCTATGGTGTCTCCGACCTCTTGAATGGGCAGTTGTTATAATAAAGGAGTATGAAGATCCTATGGTACCTCAAAACTAGGTATGTAGTGTTCTCCTTGATATTTAGGATTCTCTATACCAATATGCAGCAATCTCTCATAAAGCCATGGTTCTGATACTATTTCATCTATTTTATCACTCTCTGCTTCAGAAGGTGGACTCTACTTTGAAGTTAGTTTGTTGGATTGAGAATTAAATCCTAGTCATATTTTATCTCTATTGAGGTGGAACTCCATGGGTAAGGGTTCAATGATCCCTCATCCTATCTCATTTAGTGGTCCTTTTACTTTGTATCCCATTTGTTTGAGGAAATCATATCCCTTTCCATATTGTTCTGGGGATATCTTTACATTTTTGACCTCAAAGTCCACTGGTTCTCCTTTGTAAAGCCAATTTAAGACTGCCTGCTCTTCTCTGTTATCTACAGAAGACATGGATGCCTTTATCATACCAATAGCCTTGTGTACTTTTGGTTCCTGGACTACGAGAGGTGTGAATATTGATGACGGTTTTCCATAGGATCTTAGTGATACTGGAAGCTCTATTAGGGAGGGAGTCAGGTCCAACTTGTATTCTCCCATACCTGTTTCTTTAAGTTTCAAAGTTTTTCTAAAGCCTTTCATGACCATGTCTTTGGTAGTTTCAGGAGTAACTATGTCCATAGCCTCCTTGTTGTGTGGGATCATGCTACCTACTTTAATATTATTGTAAGTGTAGTTGGCATCTGCAGGAATTGTCACCTCTATCCCATTATGTGGGAACTTGATGCATTGATGATAAGTGGATGGTACAGCTTACATCTCATGGATCCATGGTCTCCCCAGTAGAATGTTGTAGGCTAGTGGTAGACCTAGAACTTGACATATAACATCCCTTTCAATCAGTCCAACTCTAATGGGTAGACAAATAATATCTTAGGAGGATATTTCTTCCTCATCATATGCTTTGATGGTTATTTTATTTCTAGAGTCAATTGTTTGCTCTAAGAGGCCTAACCTCCTGACAAGATCCAGTGTACAGATATTTAATCTGGCACCTCCATCTATCAATACGTGTCTAACATGAGATTTATGAATAAGAACTTTGATATGGAGGGGTTGATTGTGTGGATGGGTTAATGACTTATCATCCTCCTCAGAAAAGGAGAGGTAATGTGGCATTGAGATGTGATTGACCATCGCTTGGAACTTGTCTATATCTATATCCTTTGGAACATTAGCAGCATGTAGAGCTTGCTCTAGGATTTCTCTATGCACTGTGGATATTTTGAGCAATTTGAAGATTGAAATTTTGGCAGCGGTTCATTGTAGTTGGTCTACCAAGTCATATTTTTCTCCAGGGATAGTAACCACATGTTTTTCTCCTATTTTAGGAATAGTGAAAATAGGAACCTTGGGTGTGGATGTCAATTTTGGAGGTCCCTTGATCGTAACCTGTGCTTGGCTAGAGGTTACAGTGTTTGTAGAGGATGAAGCTCCTTTGATGGTGACCATGTTGACAAATTCATTTTTAATGCTGAGCATATTGATCACATTTTCATTCTTGGAATAGGTGCAGTTTATCTCATTACCTTTCCCTTTAGATATTTCTCCTTGATTATAATTAGGAAAAGGTTTGTTAAATGTTGTGTGATCCTCATTCATAGTGTGTCCATCCACCTTGATCTTACCCCCTTCAATGAGGTCTTGGATAATGTGTTTGAGCTTGGGACAATTGTTTGTCTTGTATCCCTTGTTCTTGTGGAAGACACAATAGAAATTATCATCCCACCATCTAGGTTTGACCATTGGTTCCCAAGGTTTAGAATCAGGAATTGTAAGGACTTTGTTATCCACCAATGTTTTCAAAACTGTTTCAAGAGGTTCCCACAAAGGTGTGAATGTTCTTTGGGGTTTTGAATTCCATGTTCATCCCTTGTCATTATCATTGTTAGTTTTGGGAATAGGAGGTGTTATTTTAGCCTCCTTACTTGCTTGCATACCATTGGTTAGGTTGAATGCTTCAGTTTTGGAATTAATGTTAGAAGCATCAACCACTCCATCATTGACAACATTTTTATTTTGTTTCCACCATTTAGGCTTAGAATTGGAGCTATTACCTTTGCTTTCATTTTGTAGGGTAATCTCCCCCTTTTTGACCATGACTTCTTCGATATGGAGAGCATTTTTAATCATCCTATTGAAGCTAGGAGAATCTTGCATTTGTAGAGCATAGCTCAATTTGGGTATGAGATTATTAACAAAGATCTCCATCTTTTCTATTTCAAGGATGAATCTTGAATATCATGCAAAGATCTTCCTCCATCTTTATAGGAAGTGTGTAAAGGATTCTCTCATTTTCTGCTTGGTGTTACATAGATCCATCATGGTAACGCCATGTTGGATGTTGTAGGAGTAATGCTGAATGAACCATTGCATCAACTCCTCAAATATTTTGACTTTAGGATTCAATTTTGAAAACCACTCCATAGAATTTCCTCCTAGACTTCCTGGAAACAGTCGCATGAGGTAAGTGGGTTCATGCATGTATTCAATGCTAAGAGCACAAAATTCTCTCACATGGTCATGTGGATTGGTTTCCCCTGTGTACTTGTCATATTTTGGTCTTGCCACATTAGGAGGAAATGGGACCATAGTGATACTCTTGTCGAAAGGGAATGGACAAATAGCGTCCAAAGAGTACTTTGTTTTGGGTTTATCCTTTTCTTGTTTGAGGTTTGTGAGCTCTATTTGCATTTGATTGAGCTATTTAGTAAGGATAGATATGGGGTTTGGTATTCCTTTCTTTGAGATCATTCACATCATAATCCTGGGGTAATTTGACACCCATAGATGCTAAATGGAGAAAGTATTTTTTTTGTCATCTCCAATTATTTGTTCCAATAACTTATGGACTCTTTTACTTTATTTAAGCTTATTGTATTCATCTTCAAGGATCTCTTTGTCACTATCTGACCCAAACAGATTAAGTTCGAACCTGGGTCTTTCTTCCTCCTCTGTGCGTATAGATTGTGCTTGTTTTCCATCATCATAACCCTCAAAGGCCTTACTCCAATCATTAGTGTTGCTACCCATTTGAGGTGAATCAAGATTAAATAGAGAATTACGAGAAGTTTCTCCTTGGAAGTTTGATATTTTAGGAGGCACTTCTGATTCTTCAGTTGTGTACTTGTTGCGTCTCGTGTTAACCATGAAGTTTCTTTCTCAACTTCGTCAACGTTTCCCAATAGTGCAAGCAAGGATTCCAGATCATTCAAGTGGGCGTGTCTAGGTATAAGTAACTATTTGTTTGTTGGTAGATGTAAATGATTCCATTGTTAGAGGGTTAGAATACCTTGACAGTGAGCTGGGAACCAAGTTGTTGATAGAGAATGGGTAGACCACACGTATTGAACTAATTGTGAAAGACTGACTGAGCATGCAAGGTAGACATTTCAAAAGTGTTTGAAAATAACAATAGGGAGACCAGAAGAGACAATAGGGACCAGCTAAAGAGAAAAAAGGGTACCTAAAATAACTGAGACTTCCTAAAAAAAGCTATTAGAAATGCCCACTATCTTGAATATGAGCTCCTAGATATGACCCTCTAACAGAACCAGATGCGATCCTAAATCCTGTATGCGATCCTAAGAACCTGGATGTGACTATATGTTTGGCTAAACACGATCTAATGCTCCAGATACAATCCTAAATACCGGATATGACTCAGGAAATGGGATGCAATTTTATGATGGTTTTGTCAGTTTTGGTCCATTTTGAAAAATTGGTTTTTGAGGAACGTGAAGTTGTTTGCTTCCAAATTGCATCAAGAGGTTTTGTAGAGCGTGAAAAACACTTGTACTCTAGGGTATGAAATTTATTGATTGTTGTGAGGAGCTTATCTTTTTAGTGGTCTTTTTAACATGTCAAACAGTTTTGCATTGTTAAAGGGATGAATCAAAAACACATCTTTTCCTATTCTCTAGGTAGAGGATGAAAATCTTTCCTCGTTGACTTAGGTACACACTCAAATGCTAATCAAAATATAGCCATCACCAAACACGCAATGGCTCTAGTCATGATGTTGTATTAGCTGACTCTAAACGCAAGTGAGGGCATGATATGATGATTGTCTTGGGGCAATTACTTTTTGCCTTACATAAAGATTATCACCCTTTTAGGGATGAATCAAGAATTCTTTCAGTTGAATGTGTTGTAGATTATTGGGCAATCTGTTTGAAACTATCCCCCATAGAATTGCGCAAGACAAAATTTAGGTGTATAGCCCTATGAGTACCTAAATATATATAGTCTTGCAAGTAAGATTCAAGTGGCTCCGCTCTATATCTACCCTAATATGTTCAAGGAATGATGTCAAAATTCTAAGAACAAAACTAGTTCTATCTTCTGAGGCTATGGCCTACAATGAAGCAACTATTTATAGTGAGTTGGAAGGGTCGGGGTAAGACCTGTCCTCACTTGGGTCATTCCTAGGATATTTTTTCCTCAACTAGCAGGCCCTCTATTGTTAAAAAGATTTGTAACCAGCATTGGTGAGCTTAGGAGTTCTAGATTTCTGATTTTTTAAAAGAAGAATAGCATACTCTCCTAGTCCATGTCGTTTTCTCCTCAGGCACTATAAACAAGGTTCTTTTCCCCCAAGCTATGTTGAGCTTATTTTAAGTGTTCCTATTTTAAAGAAAATAGAAAGCTTTTAAAATAAAGAAATTTTTTCTTGTTCAATTACCACAATGATTTAATGAGTTTGAGTTGTTCAATTACTGATTTCCAAAAGCAATTATACGATTGAACTTGTTCAATTAACCCACATGATTTAGTGCTTTGTGTTGTTCAATTAATTTTCCAAATTGAATTAAATGATGTGTTTTTTGTTCATGCACTCTCAATTTCATCACAAATGATAAGACAACATCCAACTTTCTGATTTTCCTCAAGAGGAAAAGAGCATAATATCTAATTGTCTTAGCAAGTTTGAGAAATGGTTTTTAAGTTTGGGAAAGCAACATAAAAAAAAGTCAAGATGGAAGGGGTTTGATAACCTATAAAAACCAAATTAGTATCCTTTTAATTTTGACTCCATGAAAATTGCTAAAAAGAACCTACAAACACTTGTTAAGTCGCAAAATATAGAAAGCACAACTTGTCAAAATTGTTAGGATTAGAGAAATCAAATGGACAAGCTTTAAAACTAGATACGATCCTAAATTTTCACAATACGTGATATAGTATCTGGGATATGATCCTATTCTTTGGATACAAGCCCTTGCTGACCAAATATGAGCTAAAACCATGTATGATCCAGGAAATCCCAGATGCGATCCAAAATTTATGTGATGCGAGAGCGTATCCGGGATGTGATCCTGCAATATTAAATGTGATTCTGTGTCTGATTACTGATCCTGCAACTTGCATTAAAAGTGTTAGAAAATGAAGCTAAATTGAAATTTGAGCCCCATGGTGGGTGCTAGAAATGTGTGTGTGTATTCGGGAACCTGTTGAGAACAACACAAACACTCAATAAGTCATTATATTAGTTCAAAAGGGTTAGAAAAGCATGTAAAACCCACTAAAACTGACCTATTTCCTTTTAAGTAGAAAGAGTGTAATTAATAACATACTAGCCCTCAGAATATGCTAGAAATCAGTGACCAATACTATTCTAGCATGAAGGATTTAATTCAAATTTAAGCTAAAAAGATGAAAAAGAATGTAATCTAGCTCTAAAAGTGTGAATAATAACAATGAACTGGCATGAGATAATAAGTGAAATGCAAATCTAGGATGAATCTAACAACATAACAATGTGTTTTTTATCTAAAATGTGAAGGCTTATTTGCTCTCAAAATAGGCTTCTATTTATAGAAGAATAAGAGAGAGAGAGGGGGACAAGGTTCATTTATGAATTAGGAGGCTCATAAATGAAGGTGTAAGAGTCATTAATGCCCAAGGCATTAATAAGGCATGGGAGAGACATAGGCTTAAGGCATCTTCATTAATAAGGCATTAA
>MU227694.1:511199-523496 GCA_018584345.1 Thuja plicata
ATGGCTTGAGAAGGTGGACCTTAAGAAAGTCCAGCTTGAGAAAGTGGACTTTCTCAAGTGGGTGGAGTTGCTAAGCATTCCTTAATGGAATGTGACAACATTAGGAGGTGGGTTAGGATTAGATTAGACTTAAAATTAGATTAGCATGGGTGAATGGGTTGAGAAGGGTTAGAACCCAGGGTAGAAGTGGTTGAGATAGGTTAGGTTGGGGTTTAGGAGAATATTAATAAATGAAAAAAACTTATTTAATTCATTTAGAAATATAGGAATTAATTATTTAAATAATAAAATTTCTTTTTAATAATTAGGGAACTATAGCCATTTTAATTAATTTAAATAGGCTAGGGGAATAGGTTAATTGCAAGTGGGTTTTTGATTTAGGGATTCATTTAATTCCTTTATAATTAAATACTATAGCCATATTTGATTTTTGATTTGATTTGATTGGTCAAAATTGATTTAAATTAAATGACTATAATAGTTAATACAAATTAGTGATAAAAATCACCTAGGATATTAAATTGATTTAAAGAATTATGCCAACCAGTAACAGAGTCGTTTGGACATAATTGAGGGTATGATCACACTTAGGGAAAATAGGGTCCATAGTTGCAACAGACCAAATTTAGGTGGTTATAGCATCATGTTCACATTCAAAACTATAATTCCTATTATGAACAATATATTTGTTATAAAATACAAAGAGGTGATTCCTTAAAAAGGAATCACGAAACCCTAAAAGGGAAACCCTAAGGTTGGCTAGAGCAACTAGAATGAATAGGTGAGTTAGTAATTAGATAAAAATGATTTAATTAATAACCCAAAATGTCTATTACTCTAACACCCCCCTTAAGATAAGCTTAGGGAGAAGCTAAAACCTAGGAGACTACTGCAGAAAGAAAGAAAGATGGGTCCCAACAACAAAGGCCTGATCAGATACCGAAGTACAAGAAATCTCTGTAAAGTGGAGAAATATAGAAAACTCAGTGGGAAAAAAGCTACCCCAAAAAAGAGATAAACTAGAAAGAAACAAAACCTCCAATCTAGGGAATGTACTAAAGAAAGGAACAAGAAAGAGCATGTATAGCATCTCTGAAGCATGAAACTGCAAACACTATCAGAAGTAACTGCTGGAACCCCCACTGAAATAGTTACCAGGTAGAGAAGAAAAAGTTTGAAGAGATGATCAATTGAAGAGGTGACTTCCAAAAGTAGGAATGAATGAGTGTCTATATAGTAGATGATCCATCTCACCAAAATGCATAGGTGTTGTTAGGGATTTTTCTTGTATGAACCACAGTGCTTGAAATAACTACTTGAACACTATGCCTTCTAATACTGATTTAGAGACAAGAAAAGCCTAATTGCTAAGGACTGGATAAGGTCCTTCTTCATTTTTGAGTTCCACATACACTCAGGCAGGTTTTACCTCTTATGATTGTTGTTAACACAGTATTTATTGATGTGGACATTGATTTGTCATGTATCTTTATTAAACCAACTTATAAATCACTTTGTAAATGACCAAGCATAATCATATATAGGATTTAACCATACAAATCATAATCTTAAATATGACAAAAACCAGTGATGCAAGGATTTTGATCCTTCTTCCTTTTACTGTAGGAGGGATAACCTAGTTGATTCACTCTCCAAGGAATCACTATAATGGACACTGTCCTGCTGACATAGGTCCTTAACAAATTCAGTTTGTTTGTTCTTAGTAACAAAGTATTTTGATTTAATTGGTTTTGATAACTTGGGAAATCTTAGAGATAGATAAATTATTAGACTGGTTTTTGGACCAGTGCCTATCCTTTGGGCTACAGAGTCAAAATAAGCGAAGATATCACAGAAAAACAATACACTGAACTGCCTTACAACTCATACAATTAAGATAGGTTGCCTTACAAACTATCCTGTCACCTCAAGACTATTGTATCAAATCCTTAAACAAAGCAGTATGCTCCTTGAAATTAATTACAAAATTTAGTTCTTTCCTTAAAAGAAACTTGTAAATAATTAAATGGTTACCTTATACCCAGAATTTTTTAGAATACCTGGTAAACTTAACATAGAAAAGCATACACACAGGGTAAAGAGACAACAATAGAGGAGAGTAAAATTGCACCGTATATAATTTATATGATCCAGCTTGTTGTACATGAAAGATTATACAGCTTGAAAAGATAGATAGAAACCTAGAAGATCTGAATTCTGTGATATATTATCTCTTTCTCCAAAATGTTCCAACATCAAAGACCCTTTTACAATTACAACTCTTCTGCTATATATAGGTTTTATGACTATCTTGGAATCCCTTAAGGATGCAACAAGATTCGGATAGTCAATAAAACCTAACCCTAAAGTTACAAGAGAGACAAGAGAGAGAGAGAGAGAGAGAGAAGAAGCGGTGAAAGGACTGAGTCAAAAAGATATAAACAGACATTTCTTGTTCTTCTCCTGATCAGGCGACTGCAATCAGATTTGTAGATGGTAGCTAGTAGTCTTTATGCTGAGTCCTGATAGTTGTGCTCGCCTACTCACCTACATTCTCCTTTTGAAATAACTATCCATCTTATCTATGAACAGTGCAGCGCCAACCGTTTACTTTACTCATCGTCCAAAATTTCTTCCTCTACGACAGTCTTCTTTTTCATTGTTGTTGTCATGACTTCCCATGCCTTTACTTCATTGTCTGATGGCCAATTGAAGTCATGAGTACTCTGTACCTACACCTTTTTCCTATCCCATCTTACATCAGTGATGTTCTTGACATCAAGTAGAAACTTATTGATATCTATCTCTTCCTTAAAGGCTTCATCTAATATCTTATTAAATCCATCTATATCAATCTCAGTTCTCAAAAGAAAAGCCTCTTCATTAGGCATCTTGCTGTCAAATTCATTTTTCCAGGCATCTATAGCCTTCACTTGGTCATCTTCTCCTCTTAATGTAGGAACAAACGTATTGAAATCATTTGAAAAGAGGCTCAACTTCACCTCTATTTGGTTCAATTTTTCTTTAAAGAAAGAGAGAGAAATGTTAACCCTTTTGATCTCATCTTCAACCTCTGTGACTATTGGAGGAAAATCTGGTCTTATAGCTTGTAGAGATGACAATTTCTCAAACAAATTTTCCCTAGCAGACCATTTTGTGAAGTAAGGGTTGAGAACAACAAGGTACCTCATTACCTCAGTATGCAAGGCCGACAACTTATTATAAGTGTTGACTACAACATCAACTTTATCTTTTAAGATTTCTATTCTATGTTGTAGTATACCTTTTAATGCCTTCAAAGCTATTGCATTTCCTTTCTCTTCATCCACCTTTTGTTCCACAACATCTTCTGACCTAGGCTCGTCTTCAATCTGCATTGGTGGTGGTTGTGCAGGCACATACACTACCTCAGGATTTGCCTCCAATTCATCTATTAGTGTCTTTATCATCTGATCCCTCTGGTATAGTTGTATATTGCACATGTCTCTTTCCTTAGACAGTGCACTTGTTTCTTCCAACAGAGCGGTATACCTTTCAGACAATTGCTTTGTCTTGTCCTCATTGAGTTGAGTCTAGTGTGTCATAATTTGGGAGATTTCTAAGTCTCCTATATTTTGGAGTGACCACACCATCTGATTTCCCACCATGTTCTCTTGAATTTTCACTAATTGGGGCTTCTAATCTTTAGGGCTTAAACTCCACATGGCAAAGGCCAGATATTTTGGGTTATACCCAAATCCTTTTATCATTTCACCTACTTGGACTTCACTAACCATTTTAAGGTTAGGCTACCTTTTGATTTGATCTATAATGAAAGCAGAAGCCAAGTCCCATCCTTCAGCCAATAAGATCCCACTTCCTAACACCATCTTCCTGGCATCTTCAGGAGAAATGTCCTCACTTTAAGGATCATAATTTTGTAAGGCCACTAGAGCTTCATTTGTAATTGTTTCCTTCCCATCCACAGTCAATTGGGATTTTATTTACTTTTTTTTGTGCCACCTGAGGAAGTCTTTAAACTCCTCTATTTTTATAGAATTGTCATCATCTATGAAGTTTTGCTGATTAAGCAATCTTTCATCTACACAGGCCCTAAGTGGAATCTCAACTTCATCTTCTGGATCAGGCCTTTGCTTCTTGCCTTGTCTGATTGCTTTTCTCAAGTTATGATCATATAACCTGGTGCCAGGTACCAAGGCCTTAGCCTTGTCCTTTTTGTTACTCTGTCCTTCTACTGAAGGCTGTCCTAACTCCAATTTCTGTCTTTTTGGAGCAGGCTCCTCTATATCATCAGGCTGAGTGGAAACTGTTAGATCTATAATGTGCTCTTCTATTCTTTGCAACTATGGGATCTCAGCCATTCCTTTCCCTAAGGCTTGTTGTGGTGGAGGAGACATGTGAGGATGTGCATAATCACTGTAATCACAACTCTCATATTCTGATTCTGAATGCTCAAGTGATTGAGCACCTTTCTTTTCAAGGACTGTATCCAATTTTTCTACTAGCATATAGTAGTTGTCAATCATAGCTTTAATCCTATAAAAATACATGAGGTCAGGGTAAAAACCCCCAAAGGACAACCCATTTCTTTTTATTTGTGTCTGCAACTTCAGCAACTCCTGAATTCTCAATATTCTCATGTGAATGTAATCTTCATCCAAGAGATTTCTTATTGAGTCTTCCTCTATACATTCATAATGAACATTGGTATTAGGGATAGTAGGAGTATACAACTTCCTAACCCCTGCCATGAAGCCTTCTGGGTCAATGTACCTATAAGGGGCTTCCCCCATTCTGTACTTCTCCAACCACTGACCTACTTCATCTATGGCATTCTTACCAATTGTAAAATTTGCAATTTTGAACTGCCTAGGGGTTATAGTCCCCTTTTTATGAGGTGCAAAGTGCTCATTGTCTGTTAGCATCAGCTGCCAAATGAATTCCATAGCAGAAACTCTCATAGGCACATGATAAGGCAATATATGAGGTAGGTGGATACACCCATATACTCTGATAATGGTTAAATTCTCCTCCAAGAAGAAATCACCCCAATTATGATTTCCAGGCCAATTGTCTAAATACTCACAGGGCCTGAGCAGTTGTATGACCTTCAAAGGGACTCTAGTCTTGCTTATTCCAAGACTCTGTATAATTGGATACACAATCCAATTTTGGAAGGCACAGTAGTCACATTCCTTAGAAGTATAATTCCAAACCCTAACCCAAAACTGGATAGGATTTGGTTATGCTTGATAGAATCTCTAAGGGGATAAGTCATGAACCTTCATGATTAAAAAATTGAAATATAAGAGAAGGTGCATTAGGACTGAATAATGCAAAAACTTTGGCTCCTCCTCCTTAGGATTCTTTAGTCTTTTCTGGGTTGCAACAAAACCCTCATGCATTTCATCAATTATGTGTTGTATATAATCATAGGTGGTGCTTGAATGCACCTCTTGCAAGTCTAATACCATCATTAAGATGCCATGACCGATTCTCTCTGCATCTCCATCTATCCCTAGCACTCTGCATAGGACATAAGCATTATACTTGATGTAGAAATGTAGGTCCTTATAATAATATGGATATGGCTCAACCATAGGACCTAAATAAGTTTTCAATTCTTTTGGCATATGCTTCTGTAGTAAGCCCTTTGCAATACCAGGCTTGGAACTATACCTCTTTTCTTGCTTTTTTATGTCAATTTTGGTAGACATAGTACTGAATAGGCCAAAGGCTTGCATGAATGAGTTTCTATTTAGTATTAAGAGGGCAGTGCCATCATCCCTTTTGATGGTCTTTGTCAAGGAATCATAATGATTTTCTAGGTCAAGGAATAGGTCTACATCTAAGAAAATATTAGGAACAAGCAACCTAGCCAAACCACATGTCCAAGGGTTTGACACTGGTATAGGTTTATCAAAAATTTTATAGAAGTAGGTGAAGAGAGAGTACCCTATTGTGCCTGGGGTCACAGTATCTCAGATGTTCTTGTACTCATCCTTGAAAACACCTCCATCAACCTTCTTGTTTTGCGTTGAACCGGGTAGGAGATGCAGAAACTCATCAGAGAAACTTGCCTTTCCTTTATGTTCCTCTCCACTCCCTCCACTTGTTGAAGAGACACTCCCAGCTCCACTCATGTCTGCAACATGTTGAATCCCCTTTTCTTTTACCAATATTGAAACAAATCTACCTCTGATATCAACTATTTGTTCTGTGCACAATCCCCTACAATTTAGAACTCTCTGATCAACTTTGGATACACTGCAACTGAACAGAATATCACCTTCTCTTGAAACCTAGCAACTTGGATCTGAAATATGAAAACTCAGTAAAGGTAAATGAATGTGCTATCAACTGTTTATAGCTATCATTTAGAGTACATAGTTCATAATTCAGAAACATCAGTTCTATCATTAAGTCGACATGCTGTGAACTTGAATAAAAAACCTAGCCGTAGTTTCTGAGGTTGACAGGAAATCAAATTTTTAAATCTGAATCCTCAGAGCATTCATAAAACATTTAAGAGAGCTGACATGTCACCTTCTGATTTGTTACTTGTCATACATCTCAGCTACCCTTTTTACACTGTGATCAAAATACGAGCCTGTGATTGGTTGCCAAGAGATTTACTCTGTCACATCAACAAACTGCCACATTTTTTAGATCTTGTAATCAAGTGACTGCGTGACTGCATTAAGTCTCTTTGTCACGGGATTTTATCTTTAACCATGGTTCCATCTCAAGACTTGGCGACAATGCACTTTCATAACCTTGGCTGACCCAAGTCATAATCTGGCGATCAGGCAAAACAAGTGAAATCATAGTTATGAGGAGTTAAGACTAACTCATCTTTCTTTCTGAGACTTGGTGACTAGCGATTATGCTTAACCTTCATAGTTATCTATCTGGTCGCTCAGTTGCGTTACTTAGTACTCCATATTCATCTTATGTGCAAATGAGCGATTGCATCTGATCTTCACTAAGTCGCCTACTCGCAAGCTGAAGAACTTTATTTGATTACTGAGTGCGAGTGTGCGATGCTTCATTTTTTCCTTAGTCGCCCAGTCACGAGATATTTTCCTTTCAACCTTATTAACTAGCGACTGAGCGAAGTGTTTCCTTTTTTAACTCATTGCATCCTTGAGCTATTTTCTGATTGCCTTAAAACATCAGTGAATGAGCGAGGCCTTTAATGATTCCTTTTTTGCTGGGTCACAGGGCATTTGATAAACAACATATCTTTACAGTGACTGGGCGATGTACACATTTTAACCCATCGCTGGGTCACAGACTTATAGCTCATTTTTCACAAGATACCGCGACTGCACAATTTACACTTTCAAAACATTAAACTCGCTGAATCACACACAAAACACAACTCGGCCAAAGCAGATTGCGAGCGCATGATAATCTCTTATTTCCATCTCGTCGCTCAGTCAGAAGGACTTTTCCCTTAGGACACTTTTCTTTTTAGACTCTGCGACCACCGTTGGATCTTTTGATTCTTTCATCTAGCAGTTGATGCTTAATCGCTATACATTCCTTACATACCCTTAATCCTTTCTCAGACTTTGTGATTGAAGGAAACAACTCTTAGTCTCATAGTCACCCAATCCACTTTCTCCTCCTGGTGACTACCCGACAATCCTCATCATCCATCCAACTTATGACACATGTCACACAATTATTGGTTTACTTGCTGCATAATGGAAAACTGAAGCATTATCTTCTCCTGGTGACATCCCGACTAAGCAATACTGCAAACTTCAAATAGTTAGTCGCGTAGTCTGAACTGAAATCTCTTAACCACTGTTCTATTTCAAGACCACGCGACTGAAGGAAAACTTAACTATTAGCTTTGGCTTGATTTGGCAATAACGCGACATGAAGTAATCGCGAAGTCTGAGAACATTATTATAACTGTTTGACTCCTCCCGTGATCACCCAACTAACAGTGGGTCCCATCTTCTACAAAGCTTTATAACATGGATATCTCATGACTATCCGACTAAAAGAAATCACTGAGTCTCGTAACACTAAAGGAATATTCTGATTTCAAATGAAACTACACAACACAAAGGAAAAGCAAAGTCGGGAAGGCATTTAGAATATTCGCTCAGGCTAACACAACAAGGCGACTTAAAATAGAACACATGCTTTAAGTGAATGAAAAAGGTAATGTTGAAACATAAGACATAGCTTAGGGTTTGAAATTCATCATTTAACACATAGATATGACTAGGGTTTTTTAGGGTTTTTGCAAATTTGAGCAAGGTTTAGACTTGAAAATCTAAAAATGTGACAGAGGTGGTTGAATCGAAAACACCATAGCCCAGGAAGTAGGACAGGGAATCAGGAGAACTAGCAAAAATAGGAAATACAACCAACAGTGGCTTTGACTGAGGACAGTTAAATGCAAGTTTATACTGAGAACCATAGAATCTCTGGTTGCAGACCACAACTCACGGAGCAAAACCCTAAAGCAGAAAGGGAAATATATACAGAATTTACAAACAGGGGACAAGGAAAGGAGAATATAATACAAACTTACTTGTGCACCTTGAACCTTTACTGAAAGAAAGGATTCAAAAACTGCCCATGCATAGGCAACTCAAAGAGATCTCCTTCCATATTCTTCAACAAGTATGAGTCTTTGCCAAATTTGTCTACAATAATGAATGGTCCCAGCCACAAAGACTCAAACTTCTTATGCTTACCTTTATCCTCTGCCTTTGCATTCCATTGGAGAACTAGATCATTAATTTGGAATTTTCTCTTAGTAGCCCTCCTATCAAAAAGATATTTCATTTTCTGTTGCATCTTCACATTTTCTTTCTGACTATTTCTCCTTATCTCATCCAATTCATTCAGCTGTATCATTCTATTTTGTATATTATCAGAGACATCCAAATGTTCCTCTTGAATAAATTGGCAAATAGGCAAAAAATTGTTTATAGGCAATCTTGCTTGCAAACCATACACCAACTCAAAATGTGATTGACCAGTTGCCTTCTTGAGTGTTATCCTATCTTCCCAAAGGGCTAATCTCAGCTTTGTATGCCATGGCCTTTTGTTTTGTTCCATAGTCCTTTTCAATATTTTTAGTATGCTTTTATTTCTAGACTCAGCTTGTCCATTGGCCTGTGGATGGTATGGGGATGAATATGATATTGTAATCCCATACTTATCACAAAAACTTGTCATTTCTTCTGACCTGAAACTCATAGCATTATCCATTATTAATTTACTAGGCACTCCAAATCTTGTCAGGATATTTTCTAACAAAAATTCAGTTACCACCTTACTAGTTTCTTTCCTTGTGGGGATAGCCTCAATCCATTTGGTAAAATAATCTGTGGCAACTAAAATCCAACTATGTCCTACACTAGATTTTTCATGAAATTCACCAATAAAATCAATACCCCATACAGCAAAAGGAGCTTCAGTGCTCACTGGGTTGAGTAACAGAGCACCTGCAAACTTTAATTTATCGAAGAATCTCTGACATGGTTCACATATCCTAACATGCATGTAAGTATCTTTGAACAAAGTAGGCCAATAATATCCTGCCCTTAAAATTCTATGGGCAGTAGTCCTAGCAGAAAAGTGACCTCCACACTGTCCTTCATGCATCTCAATTAGGACTTTCTCAGCTTGATGTTTGTCAAGGCATAGTAGTAGAACACCATTCTTA
Organism: Thuja plicata; assembly: GCA_018584345.1. Classification (NCBI taxonomy): domain Eukaryota; kingdom Viridiplantae; phylum Streptophyta; class Pinopsida; order Cupressales; family Cupressaceae; genus Thuja; species Thuja plicata. The sequence goes on from MU227694.1 coordinate 520,900, forward strand.
TCTTTCTAGAATAAATCTCCTTGAATTAAAAAATATCTTTGAGCTTGCAATTTCAAACTCCTCTTTTGATTGTCAGACAAGTGATCAGGACATTTAGCATTTTTGAGAAAAAAGACAATATCAATGTAATATGGTTGCTTTTCTATACTCGTAATGGCTTGATCATGTACCTCTATTTGATTTGATTGCACCAAATTGAGGTTCTCTTCTATCATAAGTTTGGCCAAGCCTTGACCTCTTACCAATTTAGTGATATTGATTTCTAGATTGAACTCTTGAATTCTTGTAATCCATTTGCATCTCTTACCAGTGACCTCTGACTGTGTAAGAATATCTTTTACTGCTGAATGTGGAACATAGGCCTACACCTTGGCACACACCAAGTAGGGCCTAAAATACTTCACAGCCTTTACCAATGCATAGGCTTGCTTCTCCATTATATCATAGTTAAGTTCTGCAGCTTGCAAGGATTTTCTATAAAAGGCTATGGGGTGTTCAAATCCTTGCTCATCTTTCTGAAGCAAAATTGCAGCAATTGTATGAAATGATGCAAATGAAAATAGGGAGAAAGGCTTAGTGTAATCCGAATATTTCAACACTGGAGTTTCTTGCACTACCTTCTTTATCCTTTCAAAAGCTTGTTGAGCCTCATCATTCCAAACAAACTTAGTATCATTTTTCAGCAACTTCACAATGGGCTTGACAATTTCAGCAAAATTGGCTACAAATCTTCTAACAAAATTAATCTTTCCTAAGAAATATTGCACACTTTTTAATTTTTTTGGAGCAACAACTTTCTGAATTGCTTCTACTCTTTTAGGGTCTATTCTTACCCCTTCCCTAGACACTATATGTTCAAGCAATTTTCCCTCTTTAACTACAAAATGACACTTCTTAGGGTTTAATGAAACACCATATTCTAATGCTTTATTAAAAATCTTACCCAAATGATCACAGTGATCATTAGCCCTCTTAGAATATGTATTTAAGTCATCTTGGTAAACAACCATGAATAAATCAATAAACTCTTTGAAAGCAACATCCATGGCTCTCTGAAAAGTTGCACTTGCATTTATTAAACCAAAAGGCATCCTGATATAAACATATGTTCCCCAAGGAGTAGTAAATTCAGTCTTGTATTGCTCTGACTCTTTGACTAGAACCTGGTTGTAACCTGAAAAACCATCCATCATTGACAATAATTCACAACCAGTCACCTTATGCAACATTGCCTCCATATTAGGCAGTGAGTAATTATCTTTCAAAGAAGCCATATTTAGATTTATGAAATCAACACACAATCTGATGTCACCATTTTTCTTTCTAACTGGCACCAGATTTGATACCCATGTTGAATGTCTAATAGGTTGGATTATCCCAACATCTTTGAGTTTCATCAATTCCTGCTGCATTTTAGGAGCCAACAAAGGGTTAATGGGCCTTTGTTTCTATCTGAATGGCTTGACATCTGATTTTAGAGGAATCTCATGTTGGAAAAGGTCCTCTCTATATGCCTTCAAGTCCTCATATGACTAAGTAAAAACATGCTTGTATTTTCTCAGCAATTTGATCAGGTTTATCCTTACATGAGAGTCCAAACCTTTTCCTATATAAACTATCTGAGGACTATTTTCTGATCCTAAATTCACTTCTTCGAAATCCTCAACATTGGCATTGCTTATCTTGGCTGAATCATTTTGTTTACTAACAAACAATGCTTCAAGTTCAACCAAACCCCTAGGAATCTGATTAGAACTCAATTGAACAACTTCATTTCCAAAAATGTACTCTTTTCCATTATCTGATTCTAATAAGGAACTACAATCTATGCTCTGGTTTTCATACTAATCTAAACATTGCATGAACCTTAGAATATCTTGATCATCTTGGAACACTTGCCAGTTGTATATGTTATCTGGGACAACTGGTCTTGTTTTAACCTCGAGTATTGATACTCCATGTAAGGTCATATCATCATTTTTGAAAGCAACATTTGCTAGAAAATCAGCCATAATATTCTTTGACCTCTCCAACCATGTTATGTTAAAAGCATCAAACATCTCAAGTTGATCCCAAATAGCATGTTTGTACATTTTCAATCTATCATTTTTTACAGCATATTTGGATCTAACTTGTGCTATTACTAACTCAGAGTCACCATAAACCTTTAAACATTTGATACCATGTTTGACAGCAATTTTAAGTCCTAAAAACAAGGCCTCGTACTCTGTAGTATTATTAGTACACTGAAAAGCCAACAGAAATGAGTATTTAAAAGTTGTACCTGATGGGGATATCAATAATACTCCTACCCCTGATCCCTCTTTAGAGAAAGCACCATCAAAGTACATTTTCCATATCCCATCTTCTTTCAAGATTAATTCCTTACTCAAAGGATCAGCTCCTTGATCTTGACAACAAAGTTCTTCTTTTTGCATTCTGAAATTTTCCATATCCATGTCAATGTAATAGTTGATATGAGTATCCTCATATTTTTCTATCATGTGAGGAGTTCTTCTCTCTCTCAAAACACTGACATTTTCTCCAGCAATAGTGAAAGTAGCATATGACAAGTCATTTTGTATACTTCCTCCCAT
>MU227694.1:525768-548150 GCA_018584345.1 Thuja plicata
TCTTTTTCATTTCAATGGTAGCAGCCTCCATTTGAGCTTTTTCTAACATTTTTTCCATGGTTTCTTTTTCAATTCTCAATTTCTCCAAATCAATTTCTAATTTGGACATTTGTTCAATCATAGGCTTATGAGACTTAGGCTCTTGCTCTCCATGTTCACCCATCTTTTGTTTACCCTTATTTATTTGCAAAATAGAATCTTTATGAGTGACTGGTATTTCTTTACTTTTGTTAGACTTCTCTGTTTCTTTCATAGTTTGATGCTTAGGAAGTCTTTTTCTATTATTATCAAGAGCCTTATGATCATTCTTTTTCTTTCTTATTTCTCTTTCTTTTTTCATTTGCTGGACTAAGGCAAGCTGCTTTAAAATAAACTTCTCTTCATTGTCCAGCATGTCAGAAGGGTTATCTTCTGAATCTGAACTAGGTGTAGTAATCTCTTCTCTTTCATTTGAAGTAGAAGTGGTTGTGGGAGTACCCAATACTCTTTTAGCAGCCTCCTCATAATTTGAAGTATTTCCATCATGAGAGTGCTGAACAGTACTCTTATTATTTCTGATATTTGTTTCTTCACCTTTTAAAGGAGTTTCATCCATATTATCCTAATTTTTCTTTTTTCTCCAAGAGGCTCCAACTCTTGAGGATGATGGGATTCCTTCATTCAATACCCTTTCTGGGTCAGTTCTTGTTTTTGACCTAGTATTCATTCTGTAAGACATTTATGAATGTTGCACTAATCTCAGAGATTTCCTTTCAGAGTCACCACCCAACAAATTGGGATGAATGAATAAATATCAAGGGTTAGTATGACAACAACAACTAGAATTTGTAAAACTTTAGATCTTTAACGCACTAGATATTTCTGGGTACTTCTTGAGAACTTTACAATCTCTGTTCCTCACCAGAGTCGCCAATTTGTTAGAGATTTTTCTTGTATGAACCACAGTGCTTGAAATAACTACTTGAACACTATGCCTTCTAATGCTAATTCAGAGACAAGAAAAGCCTAATTTCTAATGACAGGATAAGGTCCTTCTTCATTTTTGAGTTCCACATATACTCAGGTAGGTTTTACCTCTTATGATTGCTGTTAACATAGTATTTATTGATGTGGACACTGATTTGTCATGTATCTTTATTGAACTAACTTATAAATCACTTTGTAAATGACCAAGCATAATCATATACAAGATTTAACCATACAAATCATGATCTTAAATATGACAAAAACCAGTGATGCAAGGATTTTAATTCTTCTTCCTTTTACTGTAGGAGGGATAACCTAGTTGATTCACTCTCCAAGGAATCACTATAATGGACACTGTCCTGGTGACATAGGTCCTTAACAAATTCAATTTGTTTGTTCTTATTAACAAAGTATTTTGATTTAATTGGTTTTGATAACTTGGAAAATCTTAGAGACAGATAAATTATCAGACTGGTTTCTGGACTAGTGCCTATCCTTTGGGCTACAGAGTCAAAATAAGTGAAGATATCACAGAAACAAAATACACTGAACTGCCTTACAGCTCATACAATTAAGATAGGTTGCCTTAAAAACTATCCTGTCACCTCAAGACTATTGTATCAAATCCTTAAACAAAGCAGTATGCTCCTTAAAATTACTTACAAAATTTAGTTCTTTCCTTAAAAGAAACTTGTAAATAATTAAATGGTTACCTTATAACCAGAATGTTTTAGAATACATGGTAAAATTAACACACAAACGAATACACACAAGGTAAAGAGACAACAATAGAGGAGAGTAAAATTGCACTGTATATTATTTATATGATCCAGCTTGTTGTACATGAAACATTATACAGCTTGAAAAGATAGATAGAAACCCAGAAGATCTAAATTATGTGATATATTATCTCTTTCTCCAAAATGTTCCAACATCAAAGACCCTTTTACAATTATAACTCTTCTGCTATATATAGGTTTTATGACTATCTTGGAATCCCTTAAGGATGCAACAAGCTTCGGATAGTCAATGAAACCTAGCCCTAAAGTTACAAGAGAGACAAAAGAGAGAGAGAGAAGAAACGGTGAAATGACTGAGTCAAAAAGGTATAAATAGATATTTCTTGTTCTTCTCCCGATTAGGCAACTGCAATCAGATTTGTAGATGGTAGCTGGTAGTCTTTATGCTGAGTCCTGATAGTTATGCTCACCTACTCACCTACATTCTCCTTTTGAAATAACTGTACATCTTATCTATGAATAGTGCAGCGCCAACTATTTACTTTACTCATCATTCAACATTTCTTCCTCTACGATAGGCTTCTTTTTCTTTGGTGTTGTCATGACTTCCGATGCCTTTACTTCATCATCCGATGGCTAATTGGAGTCCTGAGTACTCTGTACCTACACCTTTTGCTTGTCCCATCTTACACCAGTGATGTTCTTGACATCAAGTAGGAACTTATCTATATCTGTCTCTGCCTTAAACGATTCATCTAATATCTTATTAAATCCATCTATATCAATCTCAATTCCCAAAATAAAAGCCTCTTCATTAGGCATCTTGGTGTCAAATTCATTTTTCTAGGCATCTATAGCCTTCACTTGGTAATCTTCTCCTTTTAATACAGGAACAAACCTATTGAAATCATTTGACAAGAGGCTCAGCTTCACCTCTATCTGGTTGAATTTTCCTTTGAAGAAAGAGAGAGAAATGTTAACCCTTTTGATCTCATCTTCAACCTCTATGACTATTGGAGGAAAATCTGGTCTTATAGCTTGTAGAGATGACAATTTCTCAAATAAATTTTCCCTAGCAGACCATTTTGTGAAGTAAGGGTTGAGAACAACAAGGTACCTCATTACCTCAGTATGAAAAGCCAACAACTTATTATAAGTGTTGACTACAACATCAGCTTTATCTTTTAAGATTTCTATTCTATGTTGCAGTATACCTTTTAATGCCTTCAAAGCTATTGCATTTCCTTTCTCTTCATCCACCTTTTGTTCCACAGCCTCTTCCGACCTAGGCTTGTCTTTAATCTGCATTGATGGTGGTTGTGCAGGCACATACACTACCTTAGGCTTTGCCTCCAATTCATCTGTTAGTGTCTTTATCATCTGATCCCTCTGGTATAGTTGTATATGGCACATGTCTCTGTCCTTAGACAGTGCACACTTTTCTTCCAACAGAGCGGTATACCTTTCAGACAATTGCTTTGTCTTGTCCTCATTGAGTTAAGCCTAGTGTGTCATAATTTGGGAGATTTATAAGTCTCCTATATTTTGGACTAACCACACCATCAGATTTCCCACCATGTTCTCTTGAATGTTCACTAATTGGGGCTTCTGATCTTTAGGGCTTAAACTCCACATGGAAAAGGCCCGAGATTTTGGGTTATACCCAAATCCTTTTATCATTTCACTTACTTGGACTTCACTAACCATTTTAAGGTCAGGATACTTTCTGATTTGATCTATAATCAAAGAAAAATCCATGTCCCATCCTTCAGCCAATAATATCCCACTTCCTAGCACCATCTTCCTGGCATCTTCAGGGGAAATGTCCTCACTTTAAGGATCATAATTTTGTAAGGCCACTAGAGCTTCATTTGTAATTGTTTCCTTCCCATCCATAGTCAATTGGAAATTTATTTGCTCTATTTTGTGTCACCTGAGGATGTCTTTAAACTCCTCTATTTTTATAAAATTGTCATCATTCAAGAACTTTTGCTTATTAAGCAATCTTTCATCTACACAGGCCCTGAGTGGAATCTCAACTTCATCTTCTGGATCAGGCCTTTGCTTCTTGCCTTGTCTGATTGCTTTTCTCAAGTTATGATCATATAACCTGGTGCCAGGTACCAAGGCCTTAGCCTTGTCCTTTTTCTTACTCTGTCCTTTTGTTGAAGGCTGTCCTAACTCCAATTTCTGTCTTTTTGCAATAGGCTCCTCTATATCATCAGGCTAAGTGGCAACTGTTAGATCTATAATGTTCTCTTCTGTTCCTTGAAACTATGGGATCTCAGCCATTCCTTGCCCTAAGTCTTGTTATGGTGGAGGATACATGTGAGGACGTGCATAATCATTGTCATCACCACTCTCATATTCTGATTCTGAATGCTCAGGTGACTGAGCACCTTTCTTGTTAAGGACTATATCCAATTGTTCTACTAGCACATAGTAGTTGTCAATCATAGCTTTAATCCTGTCAAAATACATGAGGTCAGGGTAAAAACCCCCAAAGGACAACCCATTTCTTTTTATTTGTGTTTGCAGCTTCAGCAACTCCTGAATTCTCAATCTTCTCATGTGAATGTCATCTTCATCCAAGAGATTTCTTGTTGAGTCTTCCTCTATAAATTCACAATGAACATTGGTATTAGGGATAGTAGGAGTATACAACTTCCTAACCCCTGCCATGAAGCCTTCTAGGTCAATGTACCTATAAGGGGCTGCCCCCATTCTGTACTTCTCCAACCACTGACCTACTTCATCTATGACATTCTTACCAATTGTAAAATTTGCAATTTTGAACTGCCTAGAGGTTATAGTCCCCTTTTTATGAGGTGCAAAGTGCTCATTGTTTGTTAGCATCAGCTGCCAAATGAATTCCATAGCAGCAACTCTCATAGGCACATGATAAGGCAATATATGAGGTAGGTGGATAAACCCATATACTTTGATAATGGTGAAATTCTCCTCCAAGAAGAAATCACCCCAATTATGATTTCTAGGCCAATTGTCTAAATACTCACAAGGCCTGAGCAGTTGTATGACCTTCAAAGGGACTCTAGTCCTGCTTATTTTGAGGCTCTGTATAATTGGATACACAATCCAATTTTGGAAGGCACAATAGTCACGTTCCCTAGAAGTATAATTCCAAACCCTGACCCAAAACTAGATAGGATTTGGTTGTGCTTGATAGAATCTTTGAGGGGATAAGTCATGAACCTTCATGATTATAAAATTGAAATACAAGAGAAGGTGCATTAGGACTGAATAATACAAAAACTTTGGCTCCTCCTCCTTGGGATTCTTTAGTCTTTTCTGGGTTGCAAAAAAACCCTCATGCATTTCATCAATTATGTGTTGTATATAATCATAGCTGGTGCTTGAATGCACCTCTTGCAAGTCTAATACCATCATTAAGATGCCATGACCGATTCTCTCTACATCTCCATCTATCCCTAGCACTCTGCATAGGGCATAAGCATTATACTTGATGTAGAAATGTAGGTCCTTATAATAATATGGATATGGCTCAACCATAGGACCTAAATAATTTTTCAATTCTTTTGGCATATGCTTCTGTAGTAAGCACTTTACAATACTAGGCTTGGAGCTATACCTCTTTTCTTGCTTTTTTATGTCAATTTTGGTAGACATAGTACTGAATAGGCCAAAGGCTTGCATGAATGAGTTTTTGTTTAGTATTAACAGGGCAGTGCCATCATCCCTTTTGATGGTCTTTGTCAGGGCATCATAATTATTTTCTAGGTCAAGAAATAGGTCTACATCTAAGAAAACATCAGGAACAAGCAACCTAGCCAAACCACATGTCCAAAGGTTTGACACTGGTATAGGTTTGTCAAAATTTTTATAGAAGTAGGTGAAGAGAGAGTACCCTATTGTGCCCAGGGTCACAGCATCTCAGATGTTCTTGTACTCATCTTTGAAAACACCTACATCAACCTTCTTATTTTGCGTTGAATCGGGTAGGAGATGCAGAAACTCATCAGAGAAACTTGCCTTTCCTTTATGTTCCTCTCCACTCCCTCCACTTGTTGAAGCTACACTCCCTGCTCCACTCATGTCTGCAACATGCTGAATCCCCTTTTCTTTTACTGATATTGAAACAGATCTACCTCTGATATCAACTATTTGTTCTGTGCACAATCCCCTACAATTTAGAACTCTCTGATCAACTTTGGATATACTACAACTGAACAGAATATCACCTTCTCTAAAAACCTAGCAACTTGGCTCTGAAATTTGAAAACTCGTAAAGGCAAAGGAATGTGCTATCAACTATTTATAGCTATCATTCAGAGTAAACAGTTCATAATTTGGAAACATCAGTTCTGTCATTAAGTCGACATGCTGTGAACTTGAATCAAAAACCTAGCCGTAGTTTCTGAGGTTGACAGGAAATCAAATTTTCAAATATGAATCCTCAGAGAAATCATAAAACATTTAAGAGAGTTGACATTTCACCTTCTTATTTGTTACTTGTCATACAGCTCAGCTACCCCTTTTGCATTGTGATCAAAATATGGGCCTGTGATTGGTTGCCGAGAGATTTACTCTGTCACATCAACAAACTGCCACATTTTTAAGATCTTGTAATCAAGCGACTGCACGACTGCATTAAGTCTCTTTTTCACGGGCTTTTATCTTTAACCATGGTTTCATCTCAAGACTTGGCGATAATGCACTTTCATAACCTTGGCTGACCCAAGTCATAATTTGGCGATCAGGCGACACAAGTGAAATCATAGTCTCGAGGAGTTAAGACTAACTCATCTTTCTTTCTGAGACCTGACGACTAGCCATTATGCTTAACCTTCATAGTTATCTATCTGGTCGCTTAGTTGTGTTACTTAGTACTCCATATTCATCTTATGTGTGAATGAGCGATTGCAGGTGATCTTCACTATGTCGCATACTCACTAGCTGAAGAACTTTATTTGATTACTGAGTGTGAGTGCGCGATGCTTCATTTTTTCCTCAGTCACCCGGTCGCGAGCTATTTTCCTTTCAACCTTATTAACTAGCGACTGAGCGAAGTGTTTCCTTTTTTAACTCATCGCATCCTCGCGAGCTATTTTCTGATCACCTTAAAACATGAGCGAATGAGTGAGGCCTTTAATGATTCCTTTGTCACTGGGTCGTAGGGAATTTGATAAACAACATATCTTTACAGTGACTACGTGATGTACACATTTTAACCCGTCACTGGGTCACGGACTTATAGCTCATCTTTCACAAGATACCACGACTGCATGATTTACACTTTCAAAACATTGAACTCGCTGAATCATGCACAAAACACAGCTTAGCTAAAGTAGATCGCGAGCACATGATAATCTCTTATTTCTAGCTTGTCACTCAGTCGGGAGGACTTTTCCCTTAGGACACTTTTCTTTTCAGACTCTGCGACCATCGTTGGATCTTCTGATTCTTTCATCTGATGGTTGATGCTTAATTTCTATACATTCCTTACATACCCTTAAGCCTTTCTTAGACTTTGTGACTGAAGGCAACAAATCTTAGTCTTGTAGTCGCCCAATCCACTTTCTCCTCCTCGTGACTACCCGACAATCCTCAGCATCCATCCGGATTATGACACATGTCACACAATCATTGGTTTACTTGCTGCATAATGGAAAACTGAAGCATTATCTTGTCCTGGTGACATCCCAGCTAAGCAATACTGCAAAATTCAAACAGTTAGTCGCGTATTCTGAATTGAAATCTCTTAACCGTTGTTCTATTCTGAGACCACGCAACTAAAGGAAAACTTAACTGTTAGCTTTGGCTTGATTTGGCGATAACGCGACATGAAGTAATTACGAAGTCTGAGAACATTATTATAACTGTTTGACTTCTCCCACGATCACCCGACTAATAGTGGGTCCCATCTTCTATAAAGCTTTATAACATGGATATCCCGCGACTACCTGACTAAAAGAAATCACTGAGTCTCGTAACACTAAAGGAATATTCTAATTTCAAATGAGACTAAGCGACACAAAGGAAAAGCAAAGTTGGGAAGGCATTTGGAATATTCAGTCGGGGTAACATGACGAGGCGACTTAAAATAGAACACATGCCTTAAGTGAATGAAAAAGGTAACATTGAAACATAAGACATAGCTTAGGGTTTGAAATTCATCATTTAACACATGGATATGACTAGGGTTTTTCAGGGTTTTTGCAAATTTGAGCAAGGTTTAGACTTGAAAACCTAAAAATGTGACAGAGGTGGTTGAATCAAAAACACCATAGCCCAGGAAGTAGGATAGGGAACCAGGAGCACTAGCAAAAACAAGAAATACAACCAACAGGTGTCTAGCCACTGCATCCGCCTAGTACATAGGAATAAAAAACTGAATGCATAGATAAATCAAACAAACCAAAGAAGAAATAGAACCAATAGGTGAACCCCCCCATAATGCTAAACAGGGAAAGGTGTGACAGGAACACTGAAATGCAATGCCAGAAACAACTACAAGAAGAAGAATCAGGAACACCCCTAGTGCTGAAGAAGGTACAAGCATAGGACATAGGGTGGTGTCAGAGTAGAAGAAATGATCTTCTAGACACACATCATGGGGAAAATGTCATGGAAGAGACACTCACTTGACAAAGGTGGATGAACACACAAGGAAAAAAGATCATAACCCCCCATGACACTTTATAACTGAGTGTGAGTACAAACAAACACAAGGTACTTGAAATCCTAGATATGCAAAAGCAGACACTTTATCTTAGTGCATTTATAGAAAAAGAAATGCTACAGAAGAGAAGTATATAATGCTTAGAAAGTAAGAAAGAAGAGTGATCCAGAAGAATAGAGGAAGAGATCCCAAGACCTGTAGAACCCAAGTAATCTGCCAGTGTGAAAGTGAAAAACTCAGAGGAGAAAGAAACTATAGCAGAATCTAGATAAAAGACCCTTGCCACTGAAAAACTCACTAAACCAGATTTCTGATGATATTTGGTTTGCCAAAAATAGAGTCCAGATGAGCAAGATATGGCTCGTAGAAGGCAAAAACAAACATCAGATTTTGACAACAAAAAACACTGTCAAAATGGAAAAATCCAAAACCCCAACCCCCACCATCAAAAATAGCTTGAAAAGAGATTTCCAATGATATAGAGAAGTTAGAAATAGGCCTCCATTTGCTCTAGATAGAGAAAAACACCAACAGAGGCAAAAATGGCTCCAAAAACATTTTATAGCCCCTGGGGCTTAAAACATCTGAGCCCCTGGGTGTATGGCGCGCAGGGGGTTGAAGGGAGGAGCCCTTGGTCACCAATGTGACTGCCGTAAGGTTAAGGAGGAGCCCATAGGGATAAAATCTCGCTAGGTAGCAGAGCCAGGTGGCAGAGGAGTCCAGGTTGGTGGAGCCAGGCGGTGGAGGGCCGGCAGCGGAGCTGGGTGGTGCTAGGTCGGTGACGGTGTTGGGACTGGCAGGGGCCGGGAGGTGGTGTAGGCCATGGTGGAGTGGTGGTGGAGCGGCGGTGGCACCCTCCCCATAAAAAATGGCTGCATTTTTAAACACCAAAAAAATCTTTAAAAAAAAAAAAAATTTAATAAAAAAATTCTTGGTTTCCATGCTTGTACGACCTTAGAAGCCAAAAAAAATTGCGTAAGAGCCACGTTGTCCAAAATGGACAAATTTTATATGGATTCTAGGGTTTTTGGGTGATCTGAGCTCAATGGTGATGTTTTTTTGAGCCCAAAATAACCAGAAACAAAGTCCACCTCGAAATCCACATAAAAAATTTTGAAAACTTCAAAACCTCCTGCTTCTGAAACACTTCAACAAAACATGAATAGTGAGCCGTAGGATGGCTTTGATACCATGTTAGATTAGGTTAAATCCTAATATCCCAAGAAAACCTACATGTATAACCCTGTCACATAGAAGAAGCAAAAGAATAGAAAAAGAGAAAAACTATGGAGGCCAAAAGATAAGAGGCATCATGTTCACATTCAAAAGAATAATTCCTATTATGAACAATATCTTTGTTATAAAATATAAAGAGGTGATTCCTTAAAAAGGAATCATGAAACCCTAAGGTTGGCTTAAGCAACTAGAGTGAATAGGTGAGTTAGTAATTAGATCAAACTGATTTAATTAATAACCCAATAGGTTTATTACTCTAACATGAACAACCAGAAGGGTTTGTTGATCCAGACAAGAGGGACATGGTATGTAGAGTTTTCAAAGCCCTGTATGGATTGAAACAAGCATCCCAAGCCTAGTATGAAAGATTTTATTCCTATCTTATATGTATTGGATTTGTAAGGACTAGTGAAAATAGTAATATTTATTTAAAGGAAGACATTGATGCTAACATTTTGATTGCTGAGATATTTGTTGATGACATCATATTTGGAGGCAATGATATCCTATGCAAATCATTTGAAAATTAAATGAGAAAAGAGTTTGAGATGTCTATGTTTGGAGAGATCAAGTTATTTCTTGGTCTATAGATCATGCAACAAGATGAAGGTATTTTCATTACACAATCCAAATACATCAAAGAAGTACTGAAAATATTCAAGATGGAAGAGTCCAAACCAATTGGAACACTGATGGAAACTGGATGTAAGCTAAAAAAGGAGGACAAGTCATCAGAGGTAAATCAGACTTTGTACAGATCAATGATTGGAAAACTCATGTATGTTGTACATATTAGACCAGATATTGCACATGCAGTAGGAATAGTTGCAAGATTTTATGCTAACCCCATAGAATCACATATGACTATTGTGAAAAGAATTCTAAGATATCTTAAAAATACCGAGGAATATGGCTTATGGTATAGAAGAGAAGGAAAATTTTAACTTAAGGTCTTTAGCGACGTAAATTAGGCTGGAAATATTGATGAGAAAAAGAGCACAACTAGAGGAGCATTCTTTATGGGTGACAAACTTGTCACATGGATCAACAAGAAGTAAGGACGCATCTCTCAGTCTACTACAAAAGTAGAGAATTTTGTTTCTATTGCAAACTACTCAAATATTGCATGGATCAAATAGTTACTGGAAGGTATGCATATGAAAATTCTTGAACCAGTAATTATCTATTGTGATAATACAAGTGCAATAAACATTTCCAAGAATCCAGTCATGCATGCTAAAACAAAGCATATTGCCATTAAGTGTCATTATTTGAGAGAACAAGTTCAAGAAAAGGAGGTGGTACTTGATTAAGTGCAATCAAAGGAATAATTGGTTGATATCTTCACTAAGCCACTACCCAAGGATGCATTTAAATACTTGAGAAAGAGACTAGGGGTCAGACCCTTGTCTACTGGTCAGTAAATGACTAGATGGTTGCATTGGCCTACATATTATCAGAATATCATTCATGTTGATGCAAGTAGAGAAATAGATTTCAAAGATAAATTTATACACAACAAGGTATTTATCTACTTCGAGCACCAGAGTTATTACTGATGGATTGGGAAATTCAAGGAGTATATTATGGATAGAAAGGATCTATTTGACATTTCTCTCAAAAAAAAATTTGAAAAGATGTTTGGCATTGTTGTCAAAGGGAGAGAGATATCTCATAATCATATTGATAAAGGGAGAGATTATATCCATTATATCCATCACAATTATCTAGAGGGAGAGATGTAACAAGTAAGGGAGAGTATATACAAAGGAAGAGAATTGCTAACACAAGACATCAAAGGAAGGAGAATAGTGAAAGGGTGAGAATTTGACATAGAAGGAGAACACATCACATCAGGGAAAGAAATATTATACATCCATCCAGTGAAGGGATTGAAGATAGAGACAAAGTTACAAGAATCAAATCAAAGCTATTTGAGCTTATTGATAGCCAGACATTTGTAATAGTTACATTAGGAAAGCTTGATGAAACTATATATTTCATATTGTATTAGCAATAGTATAGTATGATAATGTAGTATGTTTCCATCAATGTCAAAGGGAGATATTGATTACATGTAACTGATTGAATGTTTGAAGATATTAAGATTGATGATCATGAAAGACATTAAATTGGTTAATGTATTGTATTATCATTTATGTCAACTTCATATAATATGTATGGTCATGAAAATACTACCAAAGACTTCAAAGAACTGATGAATAAATGCTATGCTTTCAATAATGCATATAAGTCAAGTATTCACAAAGTGATTGTATACACCAATAAAGTGCAGGCTGATGGACATAGTAAAAGAGAAATTCATAGTGTTACCTGACAAAGAGATGCACAATATTATCGATGAGCTAAGTCACAGTGTTGCTCGATGAGAAAAACACAGTGTAACCCGATAGACAGAATTACAATGTTGCCCAAAAAAAAAAGACAAGGACGGAGATCCCAGTGTCAACTAAAGTCACACCGGTGGAACAATCAATATCACCGATAACTAACTGAAGTGTTGACCAACAGATATAGAGAGTTCAGAAAATGACAAAATGCTTAGCTATCAAGAGCTATAAATAGACTCAACTAATACTTATCATTATTTTAATCATCTAGATAAAGTCGAGGATAAGTAATTGTTTTAAATCTGATTTATCTAGTTGGCAAGATCTCTTTGAGATAAAACTAGATTTTTCCTTAAATCTTAATGGCGAGAATTTTGGATCACTCCAAGAATCAAGAAATCCAAGAAAAGGTAAATAATATCTATAAAGAGACAAACCCAATTCATTATGAATTGGAGTGTGGGGTGAAAAAGAGAAGAGGGAAGATGCTAATTAAAATCTGAAGGAGAAGAAAGTCTTCATTCAGTCCTGATCAATCAAGCTAAAGAAATAGCTAGATTTTGTAGACAATGACAAATAGTGAGACAACATCACAGAGTAGAATAGTGTGGAGTAAGATATAAAATTGATTATATTAATCAAAGAGGTAATGCACTTACAATAGATCTTAAAATCTCCAATTAAGTTTTATGTATGAATAAATCATTAATGTTTTAGTTTAAACATTGAAGCATCAAGTCTCTTAACTGAGTACGACTTTAAATTCTTCTACAATTGAGATAAATCCCAAGGAGTATCAAAAATTTTGATCATGAAAGTAGCATTGGTTATGCCTGATACCTATTGATAGGCCAAGTGAGTGTTTGATCAAGGATGGTAGCATTAGATGCCAGATACTAGGTGACAAACTATCTTTTAAATCCTCTACCAAGGTCAAACCTAATAGTGTGTTTGTAACCTTTAACAGGGCTGGCTCTTAATAGGGCTCACTTCAGAAGAGTGAAAATTTGGGCTACTGGTCCCAGTGGTTTTTCCCTTAACAGGGTTTCCATGTTAAAAAATCTATGTGTTATGTGTTTATGTTTTATTACTTTACTATTTTACATTTCACATATGCAATTCTAGATTTATTGGTATACTCTACATATTTACTGTGTTTTGGTAAATAGTTGACTACTTATCGGTAATCATACAAAAGAGGTATTTACAAAGCAATCTGACAAGTAGTAAATTGATATAAGTATTTTAAGGCATTCATCTTGTAGGACAAAACATAACTAGAGGCATAATTTATGGTTATAAGTTTTAAGGGTTGATTTAAGGATTAATTTTTGAAGCCACTGATTCATCCCCCCCCCCTCTCAGTTATTACTAACAATAGCAAGCACCAAAAAAAGAAGTGGGAAATGACATTAGATCACTATGTATCAAATCCAATAGTGCCTTAGTACATGAGGATCTACCTTAGAAAAGGATCTCAGTGCTATTTTCCAAGTGCACAACCTTGACAAGCACCATAATTGCAAGAGATCTGAGAAAACCCA
Organism: Thuja plicata; assembly: GCA_018584345.1. Taxonomy (NCBI): domain Eukaryota; kingdom Viridiplantae; phylum Streptophyta; class Pinopsida; order Cupressales; family Cupressaceae; genus Thuja; species Thuja plicata. Next base: position 539,267 of record MU227694.1, read on the forward strand.
ATCACTAACTCTTATGTACTCATCTCTTAGAAATATTTGTAGTTGACATGGCCAAAATCCTCATGCCAAATCTTTCTCACTGTTTCTGCATGAGAAAGAAGAGAAACACCTATATAATCAGAGATCTCAAAGCCATCAAAATTGTATAAGTGATACTATTAATCAACACTCCCAATAGAAAAAACCAAATCAGGATCATGGAGGTCTTGAATAACTACATGATGTGGTGAGAACTCAACTGTCTTCCCAGAACCAAAATTAAAAATCTAGTAGAAAGACAAGAGGTTCATAGAAATGACAGGAACCAAAAGAACATCTTGTAGCAAGCCACCATCCAATGAAATAGTACCAAAACTTGTAATTGAAATTTTTGTTAAGTCACCAAATGCAATTTGTGTAGTAGCACTCTGAGAAAGTGAGGTAACCAAATTAGGTGTGTGTGTGTGTCATATGGTGCAAAGCACCTGAATCAATAATCCATGTAGCAGTGGAAGATAATTTTTGTGCCGAAAGAGAATGGCCTTTCCTTGTGGGGGTAGGTGGAGGATGTGGAGAAGCAATACTATGTTTTTACAAGGCTTCCTCTAGAGCCCCAAGATTTTTCCAACACCTAGAAATCGAACGCCCTTTATTTCCACAAAAACTGCAAGGTTCACCTGCGAACTTCTTAGTTATGGAGGAAGACTCACCAGACTTAGAAGATTTACCCTTAGGAGTGGATTTCTTAGACTCTATTTTATGAGGTGGCTTGGAGGAATTCTCAATGCCAACTGAATCTATTTTAGGCTTCTACTTCTACTTTTGTGTCCCCTTAGTAGTCTCAGAAACCAAAGCTTGGTTCTTAGTTCAAGATAAAGAATCTAACTATGTGAGCTTGGCCTGCTCTCTAGTCAACCAATCACATAACACCTCAAAAATGGGCATCTAGAATCTATAACCCAATGTATCCATTATAGAGTGGAAGGTAGAGGAGAAAATCTAAAATTTTCCCTAAAGCTTTGATAGAATCAGGTAGATGCCATCTGTGTTAGTCTTAGCCTTTCCACATCCCTATAATAAGACCTTTTCTACTTGAACTTCATCAATAAGTCCTCAATGGATGGAAAATGATCTGGCACAAGAGAGGTAAGCTTTGCCTCAATCTAAAGTGTCCTGAACTCATTCACTATACCAAACAAGTCGTTAAGTTGGGTCCACATAGCTAGAGGGGTATTGCACCCATCAAGATGAAATTGTAGACTATTTGATACATGTAAAGAAATCAATACCATTGCCTCATCCATCTTTTTCCTATGCTGTATGACCTCAAAAGGCATCTTTAAAACTAGCTACACTGTGTCTAAACAAGACCATAACCCTTTTCACCAAAGAAGCCATGTCATCGGGGATTTCAGGTGTGATAGTTATGAGGGGTTAGAATATCTAGACAAGAAGAGGTGTCGCAACCATATTTTTGGAAGGGTTTTTTTTTATATAAATTCAAGTTTACTGAAGTAAATTATAGAAAACAAGAAATAAAACACCACCACAATTCAATAAATTGAACCCTAGAAGCTGGAAAAAATTGCTTACAATGAGACAGAAAAAAGGATTCAGATGAGTATCATCATCTGTACATTTGAATTTTTTTGATGAAAATAACCATAAAACTAGATAGCAATTGCAGGTAAAAAACCTTGCAAGTTAAAGTATGGTGCCCGCGAAGTTTGAAGTTTTTCCTTTTTAGATCTGCCAATGCAGACATCAGCTTATGTAGAATGGTTAGAGGAATAAGGTGCAAGTCTGGTAAATGACATTGGTAATGACACCACTGTAAATCGCACCGAGAAGGACACCAAAGGAAACAAAAAAAAATGTTCTACAAAGAATATTAGATCTGAAGACTACAACCAAATCCTCTCAGATTAGCCAAAAAATCCCAAATTTTTTTTGTCAAACCCTTTCTCCTCTTTTTTTTAAACATGAACAAGCTATAGAAAATTCAACTCTAATACCATGTAAGATTTGATGAAAAACAAATTTATTAAGCCCAAGAAACCTTCATGCAAAAACCTGTCACAAGGAAGAAATCTGTAGGAAACAAACAAGGGTTTTGCTTGAACAATATGAAAGTTTATTATCAGCCAAAAGAATAAATTAAAAATATACAAATGATCAATCCTTAAATAGGCATTTAATTTAATTCTTAAATGACTAATGCAAGTGCATAAAGTGAAATCTTAAGAGGTAGTAAAGTTAATTTAATCAAGGCAATTAAATTAATGAATACATAGTTTTCCATTAGTATGCAAAGGAAGATAGTTTTGAACCATCGATAAATCCAACACTGAAAGACAGGTTTTAGTACAAGCTAATAGAACAGATAACAAGGGAACCCGATGACACATTTTGTAGTGTAACCTGAAAGAGCAGGTTATAATGTAAACTGATGACACAGTTTACTAGTACAACCCAAAAATGTTACAAGAGGAACCCGACAAAAATATGACATAGTAACCTAATAGGGGCACCCAAAAAGTAGACTACAGAGGACCCTGGTAGACTACAGAGCAACTTGAGAACCAATCTACCGAGAGACAGTTAGAATTCAGAGAAATGTGAATCTGACTTCCACGTCAAATAAAACACTTTTGTTTTATATTTATTTTTTTGATTGGATTTAAATCCATTTCTTGAGGGACAAGAAATGTAATTATAATTGTTTTAATCAGTCTAACTGATTGAAAACATGGAAACTAGGAGATCAAGGTTAAGTTGTAAACCTTTGGTCATAGAGTTAACATTGTAATACATGAAACTCATTTTAGGTCAAAATAATTGTATAAATAGATATGTAATCAGTCATAACATATGTCTCATGATGATTGTAGCCGAGAAGCAAATCTATGGATCAGACTAAGAGTTTTAAGGAGAAGAACAAAAAAAGATGAAATAGGTTATCAAGAACCAAATTCAAGGCTACCGAAAAGAATAGAGGTATTGAAAAATCACTATAGGTGATAGATATGCTTGTAATGTTTAATGAATCTATAATCAACAATTCTAGATTGCATATACTCATGTCAATGAATTTTTTTGACTACATTCTAATAAGTATAGAAAATAGAAGAAATCCTTTTGAGGAAGGTGGATTTAACAATCCTTTGTAAATCTCTTAACCGAGTGCACACTAAACAATGTTGCTAAATCTCTTAACAGATTAGACCTTAACCAGTCTTAAATTACTCCTAATAGGGTAGATCAGCAGAAGTGATCAAACTTGTAAGCCTTAACTGACTCTTTCCATTGTGAAGATAGTGAAGCTTTGTGGGTTTCATCCCCACTGTAGTTTTTACCTTCTAACAGGGGTTTTATATGTTACCAAATCTTGTGTCATGTGTCAATACATTTCTATGAATGTTTACATGCAATTTAGATTATGAAGTGATATTACATGCATAAAGATAGAATAGCATACATGGTTGGTAATAGAAGAAATTGATTACTAAATGACAAAAGTTAATTGATAAAAAAATTTGAGGGTACTGATGCACCCCTCCCCTCTTAGTACACCATTCCATTATTTCCAACAATTGGTACTAGGGCTAGATCTCTTATTTTGAAAAGTTTAAATACTTAAGGGAAAATATCATACAATGGAAAGGTACAAGCTAGATAAGAGTATTGAGAATCAGAAGCTAGGGATACAGATATTCTATCAGCAATATAATGAAGCTAGAGTCAAGATGAGACAACTGCTGGATGAAAGAAAGCTTATGGCATCTCATTGTAATTAAACAAATTATCATGAAGAAGAGATATCTGATTTGTTTGAATCAGGATCTACATCTAGAAATACATTAGACACATCTAAAGGAAGCATCACAAGTCTAAATGCAATCAATCAACATCTGACAGAACAAGTAAAATCACTGCAAATCGGTCAAGAGAAATAGATGGTAAGGATGATTGATGTCATGAACAATGCTAGATAAGTTGAGAAAGAAAGAACACTAGCTATTGGTGGTAGAAGGAAGATCACTGAAAAGCTACAAGAAAGAGTGTCATAGATACAAAGACTAACAAAACATCATCATGAGATCACCAATCAGATTATTCTTATGAGTCAGGAGGCAAACCAAATGAACATAGAACTAAATGGAAAGTTGGAAGCTATTGGTGAACTTAGAGAAGAAAATGAAAAGCTCAAGAATGAAGTGAGAATTGAGAAGAAACACAATGACATGATCAAGAGGGCTAAAGAAATAACTAAAAGAATGGATGATTTTATGGAAGGGAAAAGAAGAGTCAAAAAAAATATTGGACTAGGGTATACCAAGAATGGAGAATCATTATACCAAGCTGATCCAAAAATGTCTACTCAAATCCTAGACCAAGAAAGCTAATGTGCAATTACTGTGGAAAACCAGGCCACACTTCAAATGTTTGCAGAAGCAAAATGAAATGTATTCCTATCTCCACATCTACATTCATTGGAAAAATTGTTATAATTGTAACAAGAAAGGACATAAAGCATATGAATGTAAATCTAAGGTGAAACAACCAAAGAAGGAAACCTACATGGAAATATACTATCCTACTTGCAAAATTCATGGGCACACATCTCTTGAATGTAGGAAGAAGAAAAGGAAAGCATGGAAGCCAAAAGAACATGAAACTTCCTATCAAATGAAAAGAGTCAGTAACTCATATGTTTGGGACTACAACACATGGGATAATTGCACAACATGTGGTAGATATGGTCACATAGTTGAAAACTATATGAGGAAATAGACACAAAGGTATAGAAGATGGAATAACCCCAGAATGGCATGCTTACACTGTCATAAGTTTGGACATCTAAGAAAGGACTACAGAGACCGAGTGACAGAGACAAGCAATTTTCCCAATCAAAACACCATTGAAGACATCACGAAGATGAGAAACAAAATGTGGATGAAAGCTAAAAATGCTGATGATGTTGGACCAAGAAATACAATTGGTGACACCTTATCCAATGGATCTAGTGACATCACCACCCCCTCCTAAGATGAACAAGTAAGTATTACTTGTTATGATTCTGTGAATTCAATCTCGATGGTTAAAGCATACGAATAATCATCGGTTAACATACAAAAGCTATGTTTCTCGTGTAACCCGAGACTCACCGGTAATAATATAAAATAAAATGTTGTCTTCACCATATACCAAGATCCATCGATGAACATGTGAGAATTTAAATGAGTTGACACATGCCCTGAGCATCACATTTCACCAAAAAAAGAGTTGGCATGTCACCTGAGTGACATCATCTTTGATACCTGACACGTGGGTAGAGCATTAATTCTACCACTTAGAGAACCATCTATAAATAGGGCGATGGAAGAGCTTATTGTTCACAAAGTGATTTAGAGTGAAGAAGCATAGAGAAGAAGGGCACAAAGTGACCAGATTGCAGAAGCATTTTAACCAATAGATTCATAGCATTCAAATGGAATCACAATAGTTTTTAGAAGGTTAAGTAAGTAAACATCACCAAGTTCACTATTTATTTCACAGAAAGCCCTAATTTCTCATAAATGATGGAAACCACTTCACACATTTCCAAGATCAAGAACTCTAAAGACAAGAAGGTTAATCTAATCAAGAACTCCACTTGTGAAGAACCTAAGTATTAAATCTATCCAGAGGTTGCATCCCAACCCAACAACACTGGTGTGTTCTCTAACATTCCACCTAGGGTTTTACTAATTGAGGATGTTCATTCATACAAACATTGCAACATCACGGAGATAGGAGATCTTGAGGTTGATCAAGCTTACAAAAAGCTTTGCAAAGATGGAAGCATCAAGGACAAGTATAAACACATCAAGGTGAAAGGGCTCACAAATGCCCCAATGTTCCTAAGGGAGTTTAAAAATGTGTGGATTCAGATAGTTCTGAGTAGATTACATGACCAAAATATGTGGCTCGGCGAGCCAAAACTGATCATAAGGGATGTGAAACATGTTGTGACCAGTTATCCTATAACCGATAAGGCCAAGGCACTTGAACATCCTCCTCGCCTTGAGATTGAGAAGATGATAGGAGCAGTATGGGATAATAGAGGATTGAAGGTTAACACCATCACCAATCCAGAACTAAATTTTGGTGCATGTGTACTAGGCTACAATATATACCAATCTAACAGGTTAAACAACATAGCATGTGGAGTAGTTGACACTTCCCATAAGATTGTAAAGAAAGGTCTACAATTGGATCTATCTGAGCTTCTCATGAAGTATTTATATGAAAACATGGGGACAATTAGGTCTACAAAGTTGAACTCATGTAAGTTTGGATCACTCCTAATGTGTACATTGTTTTACTTCCAAAACTTCTTTCAATCCATCGGTAATGTCAACTTGGATACTACCTAACCAGTGATAATTCAAATCAATGAATACATTAAGTCACTTGGTGACAATTTTGCATCAGTCATGGATGAATACTTCACTCAATTCAAGGAAAGAAGCCTCAAATTGGAAGACATGAACCAAGAAAAAGGATAAAATTCATTAGAGCCAGGGAAGATATAGAAGATACTTAAAAAGATGAAAAACCTAAGAAGAACAAACCTCCTACTATAATTGATGAGGTATGTGCATCAATGATCAAGTCAATATCAATAAATGATCCTAAGATTAGAAAATGGTTAACTCTAGATCCTAAGGATCAGAACAAGTTAGAAGAAGGGATCATCACAATGATGAGTATATTTAAATATATACCAATTCAATTTGAAGATAAAATGCCACACTAACTTATGGATAGATTGTCAGCAAGGTTGACATATGCACTAAAGGAAGAAAAATAGATAAGGGAAAGAACCCCAATTTCTTTAATTTCACCTAAGTCAAAAATGGAGGAAATTGAAGATATGATGAAGTTACATTCCAAGAGTTTCTCAGCAAAATTGAGATCTTATAAGGTTCTGCAAGGAAATCTTATTGAACTTGACAGAGAGAGTGAGGATACATGGAGGAAAATACTCCAAATAAATAAGAAGGATACAATTCCTGAGCATGTATTACAACTCACCGACAAGCCACACAATGAAGAAGATTGAGATAAATCGAGTCCAGAGAACATTCTGATAAATGATGCTGAAGATGTTAATCAAGAAGAATTGAACACAAAAACTAACAAGGATATGGACACTGTAGATGAACTATTCACTGAGAATACTATCATTGATATCACAAAAGATGATCTTACAAATAAGGTAAATAAAGAGGATGATGTCACTGTTGCCCCAGACCAAATTGAGGAACATGACACAAAAACATATTCTTCTCAAGTAGATATACCGGGACAAATACCACTATTGATATAGGATATCACTATTATCTTGGAGGAGAAGTCACTAGACAAGGATACAAGAATACCCAAAGATAAGGGTGAAGAAGAGAAGAAAGACACAACTTGAGAACAGAATAAAGATGGAGAGAAAAAAAGAAACCATTGAAGAAAAGAAAGAAATAGGAGGATAGAAAGAAAAAGGTGAAGAAGAGAAACAAAGTGATGTCACTCCCAAGGAAAATGAAGGAGATGTTGCAAATAAGGCTAAGGTTGATGTGGAGACATCCACTCCCAACCGATAGGTAAACACCAAGCAATAGGACAAAGGTACACATAATCCAAATCCTTCACCAAGCTCATTAGACCAAGCAAAGGAACTTGCTATGGTACTACATATAGGTCCCTCCACAACTCTATCCAAGAAGAAGAATAAAAAGAGTAAGAATCTAATTACATTGGATGAGATTATTGAGATACCAACCTATGATCTGAGGACATTGGATCTAGAGGCACTTACACACTATGCAAAAATGTGTAGAAGAAAAGCTATCCAAGATAATCTTAAGAAAGAGACAAAGCACATACAGGTACTTGAAACAATAAGGGATATACTTCAATAGATAGTACATGATGCAAAAATTGATCAAAATTCTTATATTATTGATCAATTAGCCACTCTTACTGATGCAATCCATTCATAGAATATGGATGTAGAGAAGGCAATAGAAGAACGAGCAGAAAAAAAAGTATCATTATAAATTGACAGAGAAAATCAGCCAAGAAGTTGCTGAGAATAAGGTAAAGCTATCTTAACTAGAACACGAATTAGAACCGATCATTTCAAAATCTATAACCTTAATTCAGAAGTTAAGCACATTAGAGTAGTTGACTCAAGAAAATAGTGAAAAGATTGCAAAAATAGATGCAGATCTTACTGCTAGTGCTCAAGGTCTCTCAACAACTGACAATGCAATAAAGTTGCATTATGAAAAGGTATTGGAACAAAAAAAGATGAGAATTAAAATTCAAGAGGTAGAATCTATAGACGTCCAAAATCCTCCCTATATTAATTTAATTAATATTCCCATAACACTATAATTAATTTTAATTAATTATATCTGTTATATTCTTCTATCTATTTAATTAAATTTATTTAGTTAAATATGATTCACTTCCTAAGTATTTGAATTTAATTTAAATACTATCCCTTTTAATGTATTAAATCTTATTTAATACATTAGCCTCCATAAATCCCCTTTAAATAAATGTTTAAATTTATTTATTCCCTCATATTTCTAATATTCTTCTAAACCACAATTGATTCAAATTGATTTGGATTAAATTTAATAAGACCTATTAATCCTACCTAGAAACCTACTCTATTCCTACCCTACCCTACCTATTCCTCTTAATAAACCCACTTCCTCACTTAAACAAACACTAATCACACTTAAAGTGTGATTCCTACTCCTTTTAGCACTAATAGAATGCTCCCACATGTGTGAGAAACTCCTCAAAAAGGAAGCCACCAACTTCCTTTAATGTAGCCACTCTTTTGTCCCCC
>MU227694.1:575410-592413 GCA_018584345.1 Thuja plicata
ACAAAGCTGAGAAGATGAAAAATAAGATAGAGTAGAAAGAAGAAGAAGAAGAAGAAGAAGAAGAAGAAGAAGAAGAAGAAGAAGAAGAAGAAGAAGAAGAAGAAGAAGCAAGGGAGAAAGGAGTGGATTTAGAAGAGGAATATCCAACCCCTAATCCTGTCAGTGACCAATTACCCTTCTTAAAGGCATTTAAGTCCTTAAGTGGTAAAGATTTGGAGGGTGTGCCACTATTTAGTGGACAAATGGATCCAAATTCAGTTGTGGATTGGATATAAAGAATAGAGAACCATATTGAATGTGATGGTATCATAGAGGCCTAAAAATTAAATGTGGCCAAGTCAAGATTGAGAGGTTCATCTCTCACATGGTGGAAGTTTATTCAAACTGAAAGAGAGAAAGAAGGAAAGAGTCCTATAGCCACATGGAAGGGAATGGTGACTAAGATGAAGAAGACCTATTTTCCTGATGGTTATGAAGTGCAGCTACATAGGAGAAGACATAATTTGAGACAAAAAGACTTGGATGTCCAAGACTACATTGAAGAGTTCCAAAAGTTGTGCTTAAGGTCACAAGTGGTTGAAGATGAAAGAATCAAGCTAGCTAGGTATTTGAATGGACTCAAATGGTCTATTCAAGAATAAATGAGTCTTTTGAACTTCAAAACCATTTTCCATTTCTATCAAATGGCCTTAAAGATAGAGGAGAAAGGAAAAAGGAAGAAAGAACAAAGTTCTAAAGGAAGAGGTAGAGGAAGACATAGTAGAGGACAAAGAGGTGGCTATGGTGGAAGGAGTTCAAAATCAAGGACACAGGGAGAAGTCAAATACAATGAGAAAAAAGAAGCAAGTTCTAGTAGAGGTGGTAGAGGAAGGAACTCAAACTTCAAAGGTAGAAGTGGTGGATAAGGAAGAGGCAATTACTTTGCCAACATGAAATGTTACCATTGCAACCAAATGGGACACCCTTCCTATAGGTGTCCAAAGAAGAGTAGTACTTCTCAAGGAGGTAAAAAGAGGACTAATCTGATCCAAGAAGACACAAATGTAGCTAATAAACACCTTGAGGTGCCATTAAATTTAGAGGAAGGTGAGAACCTCATGATGAGGAGAACATTGATCAAGGAGGAGCCAAGCCAAAGGAGGTCTTTGTTTAGAATCAAATATAAGGTAATGGGTAAAGTATGTAGGGTTATCATAGACTCAGGGTCTACTAATAATATTGTATCAAAGGAGGTAGTCAGAAAACTAAACATGATAATTATACCTCACACTCATCCCTACAAGGTAACATGGCTCAATAAGGGACAACATGTCTTAGTGAATGAGCAAGCATGGGTGGATTTCTATATAGGGAGATATAAGGGAAAGGTGATATGTGATGTTTTTCCCATGGATGCATGTCACTTTCTCTTAGGTAGGCCATGGAAATTTGACCACCAAGCTATCCATGATGGAGTGAAGAACTCTTATACTTTCAAGAAGGATAACATGACTTTCAAAATTTAGTCATTATTAGAAGATGTAGAAGTGAAGACAACTGGTCCTAATGTACTAATGGTGAGTGAGAAAGAGATCTTGGAAGCCATGAAGGAAGGAGAAGGAGCTGGCTTTGCATTAATGTTGAAGCCCAAGAAAGTTGAAGAAAAAGTGGTGAAGAGAACAAAGTTGCCACAAGAGATATAAGAAATGTTGTAGAAGTATGAAGGTATTGTAAGTGATGGACAACTATCAACCTTACACCCTATAAGACCCATAAGCCATAAGATTGGCCTTATTCCTAGAGCTACCCTACCCAATAAGGAAGCCTACAAGATGACCCCTCAATAGAATGAGGAAATAGCTAGGAAAATTCAAGAGTTTTTAGAACAAGGTCTTATAAGGAAGAGTATTGGTCCTTGTGTTGTACCCACAATCCTAGCCCCTAAGAAAGGAGTTACTTGGAGATTATGTACTGACTCTAGAGCCATTAATAGGATCACTATCAGATATAGGTTCCCTATCCATAGGATTGAAGACTTGATGGATTGTCTAGGAGGTGCAAGGTACTTCACAAAGATAGACATAAAAAGTGGATATCACTAGATAAGGGTGAATGAAGGAGATGAGTGGAAGATAGCCTTCAAGATTACTAAAGGGCTGTATGAATGGCTAGTCATGCCATTTGGCCTATCAAATGCTCCATCAAATTTTATAAGGTTGATGAATGAATTACTTAAAGACCACATTGGAAAGTTTGTAGTGGTATACTTAGATGATATACTCATCTTTAGTAAGAAAAGAGAGGAACACCTCAAGCATGTGGAAGTAGTACTTAAGAAGCTACATGAAGAGAAGCTCATGATCAACTTGGAGAAGTCTGAGTTCATCAAGACAGAGCTAGTGTACCTAGGATTTGTTCTATCTCATACTAATATAAAAATGGACAAGAGTAAAGTGGAAGTCATCATGAATTGGCCTAATCCAAGGACAACAATGGAGGTAAGAAGTTTTCATGGCATTTCTTAGTATTATAGGAAGTTCATAAGGCAATTTAGTGCTATTTGTGCTCCTATGTTGGATGCAATAAAAGGAGGGATGAAGACCAAGTTCATATGGAATCAACAAACTAATAAGAGCTTTGAGCTGCTGAAAGAAAAGATTGCTACTCAACCAGTGTTAGTCATGCCAAGCTTTGAGAATCTTTTCACAATTGAATGTGGTGCAAGCAACATAGCTATTGGATCTGTCTTAAGCCAAGAGGGTAGACTAGTAGCACTCCATTCAGAGAAGTTGAGTGAAGCAAAGAAGAAGTATTCTTCTTGTGACCTTAATTTTTATGCATTGGTTCAAGCCTTGAGATATTGGAGGCACTACTTGCTTCCCAAGGAGTTTATTTTTTTATTCAGATAATCAAGCCTTAAGTTTTCAGAATTCTCAAGAGAAGTTGAGCCATAAACACATGGAGTAGGTTGAGTACCTAGAAGCTTACACCTTTAATATCAAACACAAGAAATGTGTCCCGAATAAATTTGTAGATGCATTGTCAAAAAGAGCTCTTACTGTCAAAGAGATTCAGTTGAAGAACATGGAGATAGATCACTTCAAGGACCTATATGATGAACATGGGGACTTTGCAGACATTTACAAGGTATGTGCTAAATACAAGAACCATTTCCATAGTGAGTATGCTGACTACACTTTGCAAAGTAATATTTTGTTTAAGGGAAATCAGTTATGTGTCCCTAGAGGCTCCATTAGGGAGAATATGATTCAAGAGAAGCACAATGGTGCATTGAGTGGTCACTTTGGGATCACAAAGACACATGAACTAGTTCAAAGGTTCTACTATTGGTAAAGGATGAACCTTGATGTCAAGAGGTATGTGGAGAGTTGTATAGTATGTCAAAGAGCCAAGGGTACTTCTTCAAATACTGGCCTTTATCAGCCCCTACCTATTCCCACTAGACCTTGGGATCGCTTGAGCATGGATTTTGTAGTTGGGTTACCCAAGATAAAACAAGGCATGGATAATGTTTATGTAGTTGTGGATAGATTTAGTAAGATGGCTCACTTTGTGCCATGCAAGACCACTAATTATGCCATCCAAATAGCCTCTCTATTCTTCAAAGAGATAGTAAGAATCCATGGGTTGCCTAAGAGCATTGTGTCTGATAGAGACACCAAATTTATGAGTCATTTTTGGAAGACTCTTTGGCAAATATTAGGCACTAATTTATCCTTTGGATCTTCCTACCATCCAAAAAATAATGGTTAGACCAAAGTGGTGAATAGAATCCTTTTTAATCTACTAAGGTTCTTGAGAAAGGAGTACGAACGACAATGGGATCAAATGATTGGACAGGCTGAGTATGCCTACAATGACACCATAAATAGGTCAATAGGGAAGAGCCCTTTTGAGATAGTGTATGGATTACACCCTAGAGGATTCTATGAGTTGATAGACTTGAATGATGGAGTGAAGGCAAGTGGACATGCAGATGATTTTTCCTATGCCATGTAAGAGATACATGATACAGTCTGGAAAACCTTGACAGAGAACACCTTGAAACATAAGGAAAAGATTGATGAGGGTAGAAGACAAGTTCAATTTAATGTGGGAGACGTAGTAATGATCCATCTAAAAAAATATAGACTTTAGAAGGGAGTCCCTCACAAGTTGCAGATGAGAATGATAGGACCCTATCCTATTTTGGCTAAGTATGGTGAAAATGCATTCAAATTTGAACTCCCAGAAGACAGTGGATTGTCAGCTATCTTCAACATTGTAAACATAGTCCATTAAAAAGGACCACAAAAAGATATGGATAAAAGTATTAAAGAAGTCATAAGAGATGTGGAAGAGTTACAATTACCCTCTGCTACAGTCAAAGGAGTTGACAGCATACAAGATACAAGAATCTACAAAAAGACCAGAACCAAAGAGTATAAGGAGCACTTGATCAAAATACATGATCAAACCATTGCAGATACAGTATGGGTCAAAGAATCAAAATTCAAGAAGATGGGGATTGATTCAAGCATCCTCAATCCAAGGGTGGATTGATCTTTTTGTTTTGGGGAAGATGGTGCAGGAGCATGCCTAGGCTAACCTCCAAGTTGTAATCATTTTGGCTTGTACTTGACATTAGCCAAGTCAAGATAGGATAGTTTGTTTTTGGACCTTAGAAGGTCATTGTTATGTAGTCTAAGTGAGTTATTCATTAGGACTAAGGTCACAACAATAGCCATTGTTAGTAGTTTTTCAAATTCTTAGGATTAGTTGCTAAATGTGGGATTGGAGTCATGAATGTGTCCAAATCACTAAAATGTGGACATAAAGATGCCATAGGGTCTTTAATGATATTGGATCTTCGAACTAAAGAGGTTAGAGGTCCTAAAATGTAAGGAGAAGGCATAATAGAGAAGATGCCAAAAGTTGCTAAATTGTTGTCATGAAAACATTTGCAATAATTGCAAATGTTGCATGCAACATTGGTCACATTGGATTCTCCTTGAAACTAGGAGTGGGGAATCAATAAAAAAGGCCTAGAATGAAGGAAGAAGGAATATAATGGAGAAAAGGACTGGAATCAAGCAGTTAGTGAATTCATTGTAACAAGTATGAAGTTGAATAGAGCTCTGCAATTCTGGTTTTCTGAGAATCCTGAGCATTTCTTTGTGACAGTCACATTTTATGGATTGAGAGCTTGAATATAATGGTTTTTTTGCATGCATAGGATAGTTAGAGGCACTTTTAATTTAGTTATTTAGTCTATGTGAGGTAGTATATAGTCGTAGTTAAATTGTTTTGTAACTAGAGAGTTCACTGGTCCTGTCCTGACCAGACAGTCAAGTCATGGCTCCCCCATGAAATCTAACCATGGGAAACACATAACGGTAGATAGAAATTTTAGGGGAGTCATTGGTGTACATATGTGTAGATTTAGGAGTCTTATAAAGTTGAGCTGCTATTTTTAGATCCAAGGCCTAGGCGAGCATGCACTATCTGGTTAGTGGTTTGGAAGTGAAACAGTGAGTATTCATGTTTAGGGGAATGAAGAACTGTACGGTCCAAGTACATTTCCAGTTAGATTTTAGTGTTACCTTGACATGCTAGGAGGGTAGAGTCCATACCAATTAGTGAAGTCAAGTTTTGAGCAAGTTTTGCATTGTGTTGCAGACTGTCCTAGAATTTAGGCCTATTAGCCCTATTGGACCTAGTTTGTAGGAACCCCATGTACGGATGACTTAGAGGTTTAAGAATTAAAAAATTATATGTAAGAGGATAAAGGGTAATTTTATATGGTCTTAGATTTTGAACTTCTTTGGAAAGTTTTGAAAGAAGGGAGAAAAACACATTGTCAAGGGCTACAAGGAAGTAAGCCAAATTAGGCCTTTTGAAGACAAAAAGTTAGAATCATCTGAAAATGGATATTAGAACCATCAAGATGGATTCAAATGTGATCATATTTAATTTCTACAAGGTGATGGACACCCCTTAAAATGAATCAAGAATGTTAGAGTGAAAATTGGCACTTAGACCTTTCTAAGTGTAAGTAGGAGAAGTGGAGCAGTGAAGTGACTATAGGGTGTTAGTCTTTCAAAGATGAAGCACAAATTGGAGACTCTTAGAGGAGAGTAGGATTAGGAATTAGTTAATGATCTAAGCCTAATAATGGCCTAGAGGAGATTAGGATCCTTGGAGAAGTTAAAGAAGATCTTCTTAGTAGATTGTGCAAGCAAGCCATTTGGAACACTTACACCATTTCACTTTGATGGATATTTCATATGTAATCAATTTCTCTCCCTTAGAATATTGATTAACTCTTTCTTTTGATGATCTCTCCCTGGATAATCTCTCCCAAATCTCTTCTTGATGATAATGGATGATAATGAGATAATCTCTCCCTTTGACAACAATGCCAAATTTTTTTTTATCTATATCATGTTCCATTCCTTTACATAATATATTCCTTGAATTTCCCTATCCATCACCATTAGAATGTCTTTGGTATTCAGTGCATACTTGTACCTTGATGTGTACAAATGTATCTGTTGATGTTCATCTTGGCTGTGCATCAACATGAGTGATCTTTCATCGTGTGTAGGCTGATGCAGCCTTCTAGTTAGCTTATTGACTGATAGAAAAGGGTCAGACCCCTAGTCTCTGTCTCAAGTACTCAAATGTATCCTTTAGTAATGGCTTGGTGAATAGCTAGTTGTTCCTTTGATTGAACATATTCCATTGTCACTTCCTTTTCTTACACTTGTTCTCCTAGATAGTGATACTTGATAGAAATATTCTTTGTCTTAGCATGCATGAATAGATTCTTAGAGATGTTGATTGCACTTGTATTATTAGAATATATAATTACTAGTTCAAGAATCGTTATATGCATACCATCTAGTAATTTTTTGATCCATGAAATATTGGAGCAGTTTGGAGTAGCAACAACATACTCTACTTCTATAGTAGAATGAGAGATGCATCCTTGCTTCTTTTTGATCCATGTGACAAGTCTATCACCCATGAAGAATGCTCCTCCAGTTGTGCTCTTTTGATCATTAATGTTTCTAGCCCAATCAACATATGTATAGACTTGTAGCTCAAATTTTCCTTCTCTTTTATACCATAAGCCATAGTCGTCAGTGTTCTTCAAATATCTTAGAATTCTCTTGATAGCAATCATATGTGATTCTTTGTGATTAGTAGAGAATGTTGCAACTATTGTAACTAAATGTGCTATATTTGGTCTTGTATGAACAACATACATTAGTTTTCCAATCATTGATCTATATAAGGTCTGATTTACCTCATTAGATTTGTCTTCTTTGGTCAGCTTACATCCGGTAGCCATAGGTGTTCCAACTTGTTTGGAATCTTCCATGTTGAAAATTTTCAGCACTTCCTTGATGTATTTGGACTGAGTGATATATATGCCTACATCTTGTTGAAGAATCTATAGACCAAGAAAGAATTTGATCTCTCCAAAAATAGACATTTCAAATTCTTTGCTCATTTCATTAGCAAATGATTTGCATAACATTTCATTTCCCCCAAAAATGATATCATCAACAAAAATTTCAGCAATCATAATATTATCATCAACATCTTTTTTTAAGTACATATTGCTATTTTCACTTGTTCTAACAAATTTAATGCTAATGATATATGAGTGAAGTCTTTCATAATAGGTGTTCGGTGCTTGTTTCAATCCATATGAGGCTTTATGTATTTTACATACCATGTTTCTCTTGTCTGGATAAACAAACCCTTCTGGTTGTTCAATCTATATCTCTTCCTCCAATATTCCATTTAGGAATGCAAATTTGGCATCCATTTGGTATACCTTGAATCCTTTAAATGTAGCTTAAGAAAGTAAGATTCTAACTCCTTCTAGTCTAGCAATGGGTGCAAAGGTTTCTCCATAATCAATTCCTTCTTCTTGTGCATACTCCTTTCATACTAACCTTGCTTTGTTTCTAGTGACTTTTCCATTCTCATTCATCTTGTTTCTGAATATCCATTTGGTACCAATGACATTCTTGTCATTTGGTCTTGGTACTAGTGTCCATGTATTGTTATTCTCAATCTATTCTATTTCCTCATTCATTGCACTAATCCATTCTTCATTCTCAAGTGTAGTGTTAAAAGATTTAGGCTCAAAATCATAAAGTAAACATGTGGTGTTTAGTGACTTACTTCTTGTTCTTTTTCCAGCCTTCTTGTCTCCTATGATTTGATTCTATGGATGATGTCTTTTGACATACTTGGTAGGTTTTGGTTCATCTTTGTGTTCATCATTCTAACCATCTTCGTGACCTTCTATCTCATCTCCATTGTTCGGAACATCATCTTGAGGATTTTCCTAATTTTTGGTAATGACAACCTGATGCTCGGGTGCAATAATCTATTTCTTGGGAGAGATACACTATTTCTTGGGTAGAGTGTCAGGTTAAGTATAAACAAACCTGTTGTAGTCCTCTAGCTCTTTTCTTCTTTCCTTATCATTGTTTTCTATAAATTCATCTATTTTTACATTTGTATTTTCAATGATTTTGTTAGATGACTTGTTAAGACACTTAAAAGCCTTGCTTTTGGTTGAGTACCCTAGAAAGATATCTTCTTCACTTTTGGAGTCAAGTTTTACATTTCTATCATCCTTCAAAATATAACATTGGCTACCAAAGATTCTGAAGTAACTTACATTGGGTGTATGACCATACCAAAGCTCATAGGGTGTCTTCTTTATGTCCTTCTTCAATTGTATTTTTTTTAATGTGTAGACACCAGTACTAACAACTTCCCTCCAGAAAGTTTGACTGATGCTTTTCTCAATCATCAATGTTCTTGCACAGTCAACAATTGATCTATTTCTCCTTTTAGTAATTCCATTTTGTTGTGGTTTTCTTGGTGCAGAAACCTATATTTTAATTCAGTGCTCATTGCAATAGTCAGTGAATTATTCTGAATTAATTTCTCCTCCTCTATCTGACCTTAAGAATTTCAATTTCTTTTCACTTTGTTTTGCTACCATTTAAACATCTTAAATGCTTCAGATTTATCTTTTAAGAACATGACTACCATCATTATAGAATAATCATCAACAAAGAGAATAAAATACCTATCTCCATAGTAGCTCTTTGTCCTCATGGGTCCACATAGATCTATATGGACTAATTCTAGAATTGCATTAGATGTATGGGTTTTACTCTTGAAACTAGACTTTGTCATTTTACCTTTTTGACAATTCTTGCACAATATATGCTTGGGCTTAGTCATGCTTAGTAAGCCTTTGAAATTCCTCTTGTTTCTTATCTTTATCATCTTGTCAAAGTTCACATGACATGACCTTTTGTGCCACAACCATATGTCATCAGTTCTAGCCATCAAACAAGTGGTGTTAGTGTCATAAAGATAGAAAAGGTTACCTTTTGTCTTCTCACCGGTACTAATCAACCTTTCTGATTCATTGAAGCTGTTTGCCTTCTTATTTTCAAAGGCTACTCTATGACCTTAATTGTTCAAATGTGAAACACTTAATAGATTATAATTTTTTCCTTTTACCGAGTAAGCATTTTCACATTTTATCTTGGGTTATTCAACATTATAGTCCCTTTACCTTCAACTAGACAAGGTGTATCATTTCCCATTCTCACTAAACCACCATTATAGTATTAAAAAAGTCTCAAAATTTTGTTTATCACCAGTGATATGGTGAGTGAATCCAATATCTATGATCCAAAAATCACTTTTACTAACTTTAGATACGAGTGAAGTTTCTACATACCTTTCTTCATCTTCATATGAATCATTCATCATAGTTACAAATACCATCTCGATGTCTTCTTCTAATTTGGTTTCGGTGTCATCAGCTCTATTCTCAGCTAGGTAACAAGCTTTCTTCCCTTTGTCCTTGTAGTCTTGCGTATCTCTCTTGTCAGATTGTCAGTTTCTTCACTAATCTCTATTATCACCTCTATCAAACTTCTTCTCATATGATCTATCATTTCCTTTATCATCTTTTCTTCTATTTGGACATCTTGTAGTAAAGTGTCCAACCTATTTATAATTAAAACATAAAAGTGGTAATTTACCTTTTTATTTACCTTTGCCTCTCTGCAATCTTCTTGCCATTAGTGCTTCAATTTCATCAAGTCCTTGCTCCTCATTATCAGTTTCACTATCATTTCTAATAGCATGTCTATGACTTGAATTGCTTATTTTCAATGAAGATTTGAATGCAAATTCTATAGATGGTAAGACACTATTGTCAAAGTTATTCATCTCAAATGAAATCGGTCTACAATTCAGACTATCTAGAGTAAATGTATTGTTTGCAATTGTTCTCATTTCTTGGATAGAAGAAAATATAATAGCATATATAGGTAGTAAGGTTCTTAAGATTTTACTTACCCCTACCTCCTCTTCAATTACACCTCCAAATCCTCAGATAGAATTGACTACCTCTTTGATTTTAAAACTATACTGAGTGATTTATTCTCCTTCTTTCGTCCTTAGGTCATCAAACCTCCCTCTTAGGCCTTCTACCTTGGCTCTTAGTACATTGGCATCTCCTCCATGTACTAGCTTCAACTTATCCCATATTTTATTTGTAGAGGTGTAGGTTTTAACATCTTCAAACTCAGCATCAGAGAGTGATGAGGTAATTTCTATCATCATGCAATTATGCTCACGTTTTTCTCTTAATTTATTAAGAGTATGAGGTCCTTTAGTTAACACATATTCAGTATCAAGGTATTGAGTAACATCATTGCCAATACTTGATAAGTGGAGTCTTATTCTTCTTTGTCATGATGCAAAGTTGTCTTTATTCAACTTGGGCACATCTTGTCTATTCATTTTGTGATCTTTTGCTTGAGCTGTTAAACTCCCTTTCTAAGCACACAAGCTCTGATACCAATTGTTAGTAATAATTGAGAGGGGGGTGAATCAATGGCGTAAAAAATATTCCAATAATCAACCCTAAAACTTAGTACCACAATATTGAGCCTCTAGTTATCTTTAGTCCTATAAGATGAATTCCTCCAAATACTATAATCAAATTACTACTGCTTGCAATGCTTTGTTAAACCTTCTACTATATGTTTACCAAATATCCATTTGTTAATTTAGTGAAAGAGAGTAAATTATCTAGAGTATACCAATTAATACAGATAACCTATGTGTAATGCAAAACACTAAAGTAATGACTCATAAACATAATGAAACATGAATTTTTAATGTGGAAAGCATGTTAAGAGAAAAACCACTTGGGACTGGTAACCCAAACTTTTCACTCTTCTGAAGTGAGCTTGATGAAGAGCCAACCCTATTAAAGGTTACAAACACACTGTTAGGTGTGACCTTGTTAGAGGATTTAAAAGTTTAGTTTGTCACTTGATATCGGGCATCTCTATGCTACCTTCCTTGATCAAACACTCACTTGGCCTGTCAATAGGTATCTGGCATCTTATGCTAGCTTCATTATCAAAAATTTTGATACTCCTTGGGATGTATCTCAATATAGAAAGGATGATTAAATCCCACTTGGTTAAGAGACTTTCTAAATCAATGGTTAAATTGGAAGAGTGTGATTTGTTCACATACAATGCATACTTTTAGATTTTTAGATCTATTGTAAGCTCATAACATAATCTGATCAATATATCTCTTTTTATACCTTTGCTCCACTTTGATTCTGCTTGGTGATGTTGTGCTCTATTGCTCAGCGTCCGTAAATTTTTTTAGCTCTTTCCTTAGATTTATTGATTAGGACTGTATGAAGTTGTTCTTCATCACTTTCTCTTCAGCATCCTCTTTTCATTCATTCGCCCACCACACTTCATAATGAATTGAGTTGTCACTCTATAGACATGATATCACCATTGTTAGGTTCTTGATTTTATTGATCTTGGCATGATCGACAATCTTAGCCAATTATATTTAAATCAAAAACTTCTATTTTATCTTGTAAATATCTTCTTTCCAATTGGACAAAAAAAATTTAAATCCTTTACTTATCTCTGGCTTTATCTTGTT
The DNA here is from genome assembly GCA_018584345.1 of Thuja plicata. Lineage (NCBI taxonomy): Eukaryota > Viridiplantae > Streptophyta > Pinopsida > Cupressales > Cupressaceae > Thuja > Thuja plicata. The sequence continues at coordinate 587,432 of MU227694.1, forward strand.
GATGAAAACAAAGATAACTACCAATTAAGTCTATATTTAGCTCTACTAGCTAGATATTTTGTCATTTCTGAACTCAAGTTAATTTTGGTGTTTAACTCTTTGATAGCTTTGGTCAACACTCTAGTTATCCTCGGTCTTATCCATCGGTTTACACTATGTTTCTTTTTTTCAGTTATGCTTGTGATTCTTCTCGTCGGTGAGTTTGCTCGGTCATCACCGTGTCTTGATTTTTGGTGATATTTGTCCATCGGGTTCCACTGACCATTGGTGTTGGAATTCATATTGTGAATTCTTGTCTTTTATGCATTACTGAAAGCATAATCTTCATCTCTTTGATTCTCTGAATTCTTTTACACTTTGATTATAAATGATTATATTATATGAAGTTGACATCAATGACAATATAATCCATTAACTGATTTAATGTCTTGCATTATCTTTCTGCATTTCGGTGATCAACTTAACATCTTCAAACATTCAATTAGTTACATGTCTTCAGTTGTATAGATATTTGATTTTAGACTCGTTATATATTTCATTATTATATGTTTGATATTTTCAGTTTATGACCCGAGACATATATTTATATGCTTTCTACACCTAGACATAGATGATTTATGTGTTAAACATTTATGGTTGACATATCTCTAGATGATTTATAATTTGACATTATATAGATTTATGATTGGCTTCTAGATGATTTATAAATGTGTTTATGTTTGACATGTAGAGATATAGATAGACATGTTTATGTGTATGATTTGATTTGATTAGTTGAGAATACATGTAGATGGTTTCATTTGATTAGACAATTTTATTTGATTAGATGATTTAATTTGATATTTGATTGGATGAGTATACATGTACAAATGATTTCATTTGATTAGATGAGAATACATGTTGATGGTTTCATTTGATTATATTAGAATACATGTGTAGATGGTTTCATTTGATTAGATAGTTTGATTAGATTATACATAGTAATCTAACTAATATGTAACAAATGTACCCTAAGTATTCTAAGTAATATGACTAATGGACCACAAGTAATCTAAGTATTCTAACCAATGTCATTAGTAATCTAACTAAGCATTCACTAATGTCATTAGTAATCTAACCATTGAACCATCAAATCATACATAAAGATCTTAAGGGGATCTTTAACTACTAAGTAATAAAATTAATATTATAAAAACTAGCAAGTTAATATGTAACCAATGGAACACAAGTAATCTATGTAATATCGTCCATTTAGCACGTTCACTTTAACTAACATAAAAACATTTATATAACTATGTATAAAAGCATACATAAAAAATCGTATGTATAAAAGCATATATATATATATATATATATATATATATATAAAAGCATACATAGAAAACCATATCTATAAAAGCATACATAGTATAATATATTAAGACCATTGAACCATAAAAGAATACATATAAAACCATATGTATAAAATTATATATAAAAACATACATAGTTCTATATATTAAAACCATTGAGCCATCATATATTTTTAAATAAATCAACAAACTATAGTCCATCATATGTTTAAATATATCAACAAAGTATAGTCCATTTAATCTAGAGACATCAAATAGGTCCTAACACATAAAATATGTATGCAATCATTTTTATACCAACTCAAGTGGTTCATGCGTTTCATGGAGAACATGTAATATTCTCTCTTGATCCTCACTATCCATTCTCCACTTATGACATCCATGTTGAGATTTAACTGGATATAGACAAAGGGAGGTGACAAACACTAGGTGGCTATATTGAAACACATTATTGTCTAGTTGGTAATCAATAAAGTTATACCATGTTGAATTACTTTGATTTGATTGAAATATGTTCCCTCTTAAAAAACTGAACCTGTAGGTCACAAATCTTAACAATATAAATTTAAACAAAATTTGTTAAAAGTTTGAAATTTTAAATTTACAAAATGAGTTCAATATATTGATGTAAAACATGCAAAACTGTGGGGAAAAACATTCCATCGCTTTCTTTAGGTTCAATTAAATTCATCCTCTCTATAGTATAAAAAAATAAATAGTAACTAACTCCTACATTTCAACACTCAGCAATCACTGCAAAGACATCTCCTGCACAACAAATTTATAAACATGTGAGATCCTAAAATTTATTTTGTTCAAACTATATATCTATCTATCTATATATAGATATACATGCAACTCAATGACATATAATGTGAAACAAAATTAAATTATACTTACCAATTTTGAGCAATCACGAGATATGATCGTAATCAGTAGAAATAAAAGGAACATCATTGAAGTTTCCATCTTTATCTCTATCAAATGTATTAGTAACAACTAGTGGCACCAAATTCCATGCACCTACATATCCACGTTCCCGATTTATGTATTCCTCATAATTGTTAGCAATGTAGTGAGAACAAAAGATTGAGTAGTCCCTAGTGTTCAACATCCAATTGTGACAATTCATACTCATAACTGAATGCAAAGATTGCATCTTTTCTATCCTCTTGCAACCATGCATAATTTTTCTATCCACACCTAAACACATGCATATATAATGTTGTATAAAAAAGGGGACATGTACATGAATTTAAATTTATGAATTTGAAAAAGAATATAAAATTTAAAGAAGAATATATATATATATATATATATATATATATATATATATCACACATGTGCATAATTTAAAAATGTGTCCATACCTATTATCTCCCAAAATTCTCTATGTGGTACTGTTTGAGTCATTTATGATGATGTGCCATGCTCGTTTGGTGTGAAATGTCTTCTACACCATTCAACAACATCATGTGCATTTTTTATACAAACTCCCTTATAATTCATTTGATACTTTTGTACACCACGTTTGATGCAAGCTCCAACACCATCATGTTCACCTTTTCCATGTCCACTCTCAAAGAAAGTCTATACATGTGGTATGTTTTTATTATGATTATATCTACATAGTGCATAAAATGGTCTTGATGATTTGAATTGTTCAGCACAACCATTTGACCAAACACAATGTTTATAAATTTTTATGCCTCTTGCTTTAAAATTTGCAAAAAATATCTTGAAGTACTATTCTACACAATGAATGTCATGCTCTTTATCAACACTTATATAAAAATGATATTCCTTCTTGATGACCCATGCTTCAAATGTGCTCTGAATACCATCCAAATCCAATTGTGCATGTCGATAGCATACATGTACCATAATAGTAATCTACTCTGAAAAAAATATTCTGATTGAATTTCCTTTTGATGAAAAAAGGAATTGTTTTTTGTGAAATCAACAACTGATAGAATAGTTCCAAGTGGGAAATTGTCTCTCAGTGTTTGGAATTTTTGTGCTTGCCACTTTGCAAAGAAAGCATGATGAATGTAGGGTTGAATCAATTTTTTAAATTTGTCAATAAATACTCCAACATTTATCTCCTCTTCAACATATTCTAACCTTTTGGATTCTTTCCCATATTTTGTTTCATTTTTTACATATTTGTAACTCTTGCAATTTACCATCTTTGTTACATCAATGTTTTCATTTTTCAAAGGAAAAAAGCCAAATCAACACATGTTTCACATATTTATTTTATGCAATTAATTTTACCACCTTCATCATCTCTTTTATCACATAAAAGTGATGAGATTAATTCACTTCTTCTAGTAGGAGGAGAATATTCAAAACCATAAGTATCTTCTACAAATTTTCAAAAAAATTGATAGTGGAGATCAAATTCAATATGATAATGACAACAAGTTTCAAACACTTTGTCGTGATATAATATGCCTTCAATCTTTCAAAAAAAAATTTCCCAATATTTATATTAGGATTTGAACTATAAAATGACACATACATTTCATGTTGTGTTGTGTCCAACCAATGTTTTGTATAATGTTCATATTGATTAGCTGCAATTCTCCATGTCTGATAACATCTCTACTATTTTATGAAGGATGAGTATTATCATTCTAAAATAATGTGACCAAATTCTTGATTCCCTCATCAATCCTATCATGAAAAGGAGCTCTAGACATGATTTTATGGTTTCCTTCCAAGGGGCTATCATCCAAAAGCATTCTCCTAATAACATACTGTGATATTGTTTTCCTACTAAAACCAATCCAAGATGAAACTAAAGATATGTCTTTTTTCAGAGCATACTGTTACCTACAATAGATGTCAACATAACTTTTCTTGTAATGCTCATATTTTTAGTTCGAGATTGCTTACCTACCTTGTTCAAACCTTTCCTAAGATTTTCAATCATATTGGTTTTCATGTCAACAAATTTTCTTTTCTTTGATGTTGTGTCTATACCCAATAATTTTAATGCCTCTTCCAATTTTTTGTTTATAAGTACAACTAAACTCCATTGGGCTTGTTCAAGTGTTTCAAAATTATCAAATTTAGCCAATATTTCTCTTTCTATCATATTCATTAACCTCTTCTTAACAAGAATTAAGAGTTGAACATTAGCAAATGATCTCAAATTCTCCACATCCATTGTAAGTAAATGATCTAAGTTTCTATAATTAATGATGCAGGAGCATCCTAGGGTAGTTGGCTATCCTGCATGTTTGGGAGATTTAATGGAGTTGTATGGACTTATTTTCATGTGTGAGGGATTTGGTAGAGTTTTGTGGACTTACTTGGGTCTTGGGTATTTGTTTTGATGTATTTAATGGAACTTGGCATTGTCTTGGTTGCTTGGCATGGCCCGGGAGGAGATCGGACTTGCTTAGGAATTTGGTGCCTATTATAGGCCATATAAGTAATATTAAAAAAAGAGTTAGAGGATGAAAATTTTAGGGATTGAATAGGGCCTAGATTTATACCTACGGTTCGAAGCACGAGTTCTAATTCATCCGGAGCTAGGAGATATCGCGATTTTACTAAGACAACTATTTTGGGCATTTAATTATTGTTGTTGGCCGACTTGTGGCATTTAATTTCGGTATT
>MU227694.1:594699-658141 GCA_018584345.1 Thuja plicata
TCCTTGGGGGCTCCTACCAGTGTGTGGATCTGGACTAGCTATGATTATTCATCCATCTTGGAGAAGAGGAAGAGGTAGAGGAGCGAGTTTTGAGGAGAGCTAGTAGCTGCGGCTTGGGAAATAAGGGGATTTCTTGGTGGGCTTGCGAGCACAAGTTTAGATCTTCCTTGGGTGTTCCTACCAGTGTGTGGATCTGGGCTAGCTAGAGTTTAGTTTTTATCTTGCGAGATCTTACAGAGTTTCTATTGTAATTGCATTGTATTTGGCTGTAACCCGGAAGGCCTTACAGCCGGGCATGTTGGATGAAAATATGATGATTCTATTATGAGTATTTGCATTGTGTGGATATAAATCTCTGTGTTGTTTTTTATATTCCATTGTGTGGATATTTGCTGGGGGCTAGGACATCTCCATCGGGGATTCTCCTGCCTTGCACTGCATCAATTAATATTTCTCTTTACAGTTTGACCTAGATCTATAAGTTCATCCATATAAGTAGGAGCAAGTAATCATTACCCTTCTCCAACATCCATTTCTTGTGCTTTTGTAGGGAGTAATCCTAACCCTTCTTCAATGTGCATTTATTCAAATTGACTTGACCCTCCTACTTGAGCTTCTCCTTCACCTTGACTATGTTGATTGTGAGCTACAATCACAAAAATCAAATAAATTAGAGAAAATAAAAGTATAGGTCCCAAAAATTCAGCCACATATAATTAGAGTTCTAGGTCCATGCCATCTTTAGTTTTATAATAATATGTCACTACAGCTTCACGATTTCTTTATTCTATACAAGGTGACCTTTTTCTTGCAAATTTACTTTGCCTTCCCTTCTTGTTCCCCATTTCTTCTCTCCAAAAAAATGTCTTCCAAAAAATCAAAAATAGTAATTCTCCTCTCCAAAATTATGCCTTTGTAAAAAATACAAATAACAATTCTCCTCCAAAAAATTCCTTTGAAAAAATTAGATCAAAATTTAAAAAAAAATGTGAATTAATTTGATTGCAATTGTGTGAAAAGTGAAAACAAAAACATTTACTTTTATACCATGCCATAGATAAAACATAATTAGCTAGCCTAGTTTGGGTGAATTATGTCAGTTAAAAGTATAGAAAGGCTTTTCCCGCTAGAATTTTCCCATGGGGGTCTTTGTGTGAAGCCTAAAGATTGCTTCGTGCAAAGGGGGTGTTTGCTCGAAGACCCCAAATTTGAAAATTTCCACCAGAGATGAAAAATTATCTTTAAAGGTCTCAAACAAAGACCAAACAAGATGATTTTATGAAACAAATAATTTTAAATGATGCTACTCAGAGAAATCTTTCTATTGACTATAATTTTAATACGTATTGAGTTCATTATCACTTTCAAATTTTACTTTAATTAATCATAGGTTGTTTGGTCATTCAACAACCTGTCTCTTCGAGGCTTTAGGAAAACTAGTAACTTGCAAAAATAATTATTACAAATATGTAGAAAAAGAGTATTTGTGTTACCTTTCAATTAAAAAAATAAAAAATTAATTTTGATATATACAGACCAAGTTAGAGCGATCCAAAACAACCTATATCTTAATTACAATTATTGTCACTTTAGAACTTAATAAAATATGAAACATTGAACCAAAATGAATGAAACCAATTGCATCATTTAGATATTGAAGTTACAAATATAACCTTGAAATAATTACATCGTTATCATTTTAAAAAAAAATTATGCTAATCCAAGTGATAGTCACTCCTTAAAAACACTAATTTTTCACACAAACCACTTTTTGAAGGAGAAGGAAAAATCGATTCAAATAAATTTTAAATTTTATAAATAAAATTTATTTATAAACTAGAAACAAAATTCTAAAAGACTCTAGTTTACATCATGTTCGAATTCCTAATAGCTTTGTGGCAACAAGTGTTCGAAAGTGAAGTTTTTTTTTTTAAGAATGTTGATCTCAGTGTCAAAGTCAACCTAAAAGTGGGACACACTATTGTGGGACCACCCTAGTGTTGTCTTACTTGGAGATAAAAGTTTAGTTACTAGAGGAAGTGGTAAAGTGGTCGATAGCATCCCAAATGATCACATTTTTATCTATTACTCTAACCATGGAGGACCTAGAGTACTTGGTGAGTAACTATATTTGTTTAAAATTCTATTTACTGACTTTAATTGTCTCTAGTGGAATTTCCAACTTGACAATAAATGCTCAAACTGAATAAAATCTAAAAGCTAAACATTTTTGTATTATATTTTAGAATAAATTTCCCAACTGCTCTAGGTTGCATAACCCCTCCATATTCTAACCTTTTCTAAACATGACAAAAATTGGACTACTTCTAATTTTATTTTTTCTTTCCATTTTTGGATTGTTATTTAAATAATTTTTAATTGAAATTGACCAATATATGATAGAGATATCATATTGCTTCTGAAATTCTCGCAGTGGTGACTTTAACCTCACTTTTTCCTGATTCTCAACTGGACCATCTAGATTTGTTGTGCTTGTTTCCAAAAAAAGATTATTCCTACCCCTACAAAAAACTATGCATATTCCTGACAATGCCCTAATATGTCCCTCCATACAATTTTGTAGAAATTTGGAATATGCTAAAACTCATACAGGAAAGGAATCAGTCTTAAGTCATTCCACATCACTTGTTTGGTAGGATTAATACGGTCGATCATTCATTATTTGTCTTCTATAGAAAAATATGTATTTTCAACCATCCTAGACTACAGAAAAATATGCTTATTCATGTTAATGCCTTAACGTGTTCCCCCATATGCTTTTACAAATATTTGGAATGTGTTACTGTTGGAATGACTATGGAAAGTTGGGATTGAGAGGGGAGGGGTGAATCAGTACCACCAATTTTTTTATACCTTAAACTATATATTGCAACTGATATTTACCAATTTAAATAACTTTAAATAAAAATACAAAACATATCATGCAAACATTCAAGTAAATGAACTCATAAATCCATGATTTTGTTTACACAAAAATCCTTGGTTAGAGGACAAAACTACAGTGGGGATGACACCCACAAACTTCACTAACTGCAGTATAAAGGGTGCCCGTGGTGTAGGATCACCCTAAGGTCTTGGATAGATCTTTTGTAATTTGTGGCTTGTAGGTTGGTTTGGCCAACCATCAGTTAATAAGGACTATGTTGGAGATTTGATTTTGTGTAGTTGATTGATTGTATGTTTGTCATTGATGAAAACATATAATACACAGCAATAACTTTGTATGTACTTATTAGAATGTTGATATGAAGACTTGCATGGTTAGATACATGTTGTTGACATGTTTATGAAGTTTTTTTCATACACACAGATCCATATATGATGTTTCAGTGAAGTTGTGTAATTCTGCTATTGGCAGTTACAGTTCTGGAAGAACATTTGTTCAGAGCCAATGTATGTAACGTGTTTCTTGAGTTACGCCTATCTTCTATATATGAATGTGTATATTCATGATTAGTTATGAGTTGATGATATTAATCCAAAGGCGCCAAATGTGTTTCAAGAAGATTACAAAGTTAGAGTTAATTTGGTAAAGCTAACTTAGTGAAGCGTTGTGTCCATTCAGTTTATACTTGCATGGTTGTAATTGTGCTTGCGTGCTTAGTAGAGTCAAAAAGGATGTTATGGAGGGTTTTCTATTTTGTGGAAGATACTTATAGTAAGTCATATGTAACATGCTGAGTGTGAATGATACAAAATGTGAAGAAAGATGTACAAAGCAGATTATCAGAGTTAGTTCACTCATCAAGAGTCTATGTGAAGAAGAAGTGAAAGATTGCAATACACTGGAACTGATCAAGACAACATGTCTACTCTATAGTTCATCATTAGATATAATGCATATCTATTATACAGAAGGTTGTAGCCTTCACCATCAAGCAGTGAGCTTTTGGACAGTGAGTCCACCACCCCTAATAGGGTTATTTATAAAAGACTCCTAACAGGGTCCGACCCTTAACCAGGTCACTATACTTATTGCATTGTAAAGCACAACTCCTAACAGGGTTGAAATATCTTCTAACAAGGATTACTATAAACAAGTATAGTTCTTTGTGGGTGTTAATTCCCACTGGGGTTTTTACCATTTGGTTTCCCCATAATCAAATTGTGTGTTGTGTACTGTGTTATTTGATTAAGCATTTACTTTTTTGTAATATGAAGTTAAAGAAGTAAAGTTATAGATAACTAATTCACCCCCGCCCCTCTCATTTATCCTTTGGGACTATTCTAAAAATAGGTATCAGAGCCAAGTGCCTTGGAGAAGAAGCCTAATAACTTAAGGTAAATTAGATGTCTTACTTCAGAAAAGAAAGCCCTAAGTTTGATGGAGAAAATTATCTGGATTGGAAAAACAAAATGATAACACATCTACAGTGTGTTGGCTTTGAGATCTTTGAAATTTCTACACAAGAGGTTATAATTCCATCTCTGAAAGACCTCACAAAGGATGATTGTACTAATAGACAAAAGGATATATTTACAAATAATGCTATTGCTAAAGAAGCCCTAATCAGTGCCTTATCTGACAGTGAATTTTTTGAGATCAAGAAAATTGACAAAGCATACACCATATGGAAGTACTTAGAAGATATTTTTGAATGCAATATTCAAGAAAACAATGCATGCAAGAAGACTTGGAAAAAGAAATATAACAGCCTTTAGATGTTACCTGAAGAAAACATTAGAGCTTACAATCAAAGGATAAATGAAGTAGTCTCTGGAATCAGGAACAATGGTGGAGAAATATCAGAAGAAGATATAATGGACAAGTTGCTTACCACTTTAACATTAGACTATGAGAACAAGATAATTATTCTAGAGGAAACCATGCAATTCTCACAAGACTTCAAGAGAGAGACTTTGATCATAAAAATCTCTGCATTTGAGATATCAAGATTGAAGACTGAACCTAAAAGTGAAATGACCTTCAAAGCCTCAGTCCACAATAAGAAATCCTTACACATTTCCAGTCATAATGAGAATGAAGAAGTTGATGAAGAACTAGAAGAAATCATTGCTATGATTGCTAAAAGAGAAAATAAAGGAAAAGGAAAATATGAAGGACAAATTCCATTCAAATGCTTTTCATGTAACAAGATTGGTCACTTTGCATGTAAGTGTCCCACACGAGTCAAGAAGTTTAGATCTGATTACAAACCCAAGTATAGGAAGGAATGTTATCATGATGAAGAAGGTGTAACTGATGATGATTCAGGAGAAGATGAAATTGGATTCATTGCCCTTAGTGACATGGAAAGGATGCTTGAGGAAATGGACATTGCAGATGAAATGGAAGAATAAGAGTTAGCCTTCATTTCCAAAGCAGACATCAGAACTAATTTGATCATTGATAGTGGATGCTCCCATCATATGACAGGTGACAAAGAAAGAATTTTTCAGCTTGACAAATACAAAGGTGGTATGGTTAGATTTGGAGATAACACTCCTAAACCTATCATAGATAGAGGTTCTATCACTTTGGATAGGAAGAACCAGATAGATGATGTCTTATATGTTGATGGATTACATCATAACTTGCTGAGTGTTAGATAGCTACTTGACAAAGGTTATCATCTGGAATTCAAAGAGAACAAGTTCATCATTAACAAAAAGGATGGAGACATGATTGCATCAGGCTCTAAAACAAAATGTAATGTTTTTCAGCTCAATTTTGATGTAATTTTTTTTGTTGCAAAGGTTGATGATAGTTGGTTATGGAACAAGAGACTATGCTATATCAATTTTGATAATACAATAAAGATCAGTAATGTCAAGGCAGTTAGAGACCTACCAAGTATTGCAAGACCAGTTGATACAATACGCAGGGAATGTGTTATGGGAAAGCATGTAAGGAGTTCATTCATAAGCAAGCAGAACTTAGCTGAAAACAAATTGGACCTAGTGCATACAGATTTGTGTGGTCCTACCCAAACAAGATCTTATTATGGAGAAAGGTATTTCATTTTGTTTGTTGATGATTATTCTAGGATGATGTGGGTTGTGTTCTTAAAGGAGAAGTCTGAAGCCTTTGATAAGTTTAAAATATTCAAAGCTAAGGTTGAGAATGAATCTGGATTAAAACTAAAATGTCTGAGATCTGATAGAGGAGGAGAGTTCACTTCTGATTAGTTTTATGACTATTGTGAAGAACATGGAATTACAAGATAATTGAGTGAACCTAGAAACCCTTAGTAGAATGGGATAGTAGAAAGGAATAACATGATCATACTTGATACATCACACACTATGAAGATTGAAGGAAAAGTTGCGCACACCTACTAGAGAGATGCAGTGAATATAGCAGTGTATACTATCAATAGAAGTCAATTGAGACCAGGCACAGATAAGACACCCTATGAACTTTGGTTTGGTAATTGACCTACAGTAAAGCATTTCAAAATCTTTGGCAGAAAGTGCTACATCAAGAGAGATGATGGTGTTGGTAAGTTTGATGCCACAAGTGATGAAGGTACTTTCCTTGTTATTCTACCAAAATCAAAGCATATAGATGTTTCAATTTGAGATTAAAGAAGATAATTGAAAGCACACATGTTAAAATTGATGAAAAGTTTATGATTCAAGAAAGATACTATGAATATGCACCTATGATTGAAGATGAACCCAGGCCTAGCAGAAAAGATACTATTATTGAAGAAATGCTTGATTGCATTGATGTCTCATGCAATGACCCTGAATCAAGTAGAGAAGAATCTCATATTATAGAAGAAGAAGGCACACCTGAGGTTCCAAAATTCACATCTAGATACCACTCTAAAGATAATATCATTGGAGATCAGAGCAGCATTGTTTTGACCAGATAAAAAACTAAAAGTCTAGCAGTAGATGAAGAGGTATGTTTACTTTCACAAATAAACCCTTAAGTGTTGAAGATTCCTATAATGATTTTGATTGGAAGAATGCCATGAAAGAAGAATTAGATCAGATAATTAAAAATGATACATGGGAATTGGTTCCTAGACCTAGTGACAAAAATGTGATTCGAACAAAGTGGGTATTTAGAAACAAGATGAATGAAGATGGTACAGTAGTAAGAAACAAAGAAAGATTGGTATGTAAGGGATATGCGTAGAGAGAAGGAACAGAATACTCTGATACATTTTCCCCTGTGAGTAGACTGGAAGCCATAAATTTTTTTTTGGCATACGCAACATTCAAAGACTTTAAAGTTTATCAAATGAATGTAAAATCAGCTTTTCTGAATGGTGACTAGAAGGAAGAAGTCTACATTGAAAAACCTGAAGGATTTAGTCTTTTAGATGAACTAGACATGGTATGCAGATTGAAGAAAGCACTATATGGTCTTAAACAGCCCCAAGAGATTTGTATGAGAGACTTGATGGATATCTTACCAAGATTGGATTCAAGAAAGGAGCAGCAGATTATAATTTATTCACAAGAGAGACACCTGATGGATTATTATTAGTTGCCATATTGGTTGATGACATTATCTTTGGTGGTAATGACAAGCTCAGTACAACATTTGCAAAAGAAATGCAGAATGAACTTGAAATGAGCATGATTGGTCCTATAAAATACTTTTTGGAACTGAATGTAAAGCAAACAGATAAAGGTATATTCAGTAATCAGTCAAAATATGTGAAGGAAATATTGAACACCTTCCAGATGGAAGACTATAAGCCAGTATGCACTCCCATGATAACAGGAAGCAAGCTTTCAAAGGATGATGATTCCATAGAAGTTGATAAAACATTGTATAAATCTATGATTGCTAAACTCATTTATCTAACTCAATCTAGACCTGACATATCTAATGCAGTTGGCATTGTTGGAAGATTTGTAGCTTAACCCAAGTAGAATCACCTAATGGTAGTCAAGAGGTTATTAATATATCTAAAGGGAACTATAGATTATGATTTATGGTATCCTAAATCAGAGAATGTAAAGCTTCATGTGAATACAGATGTAGATTGGGTAGGTTGTATTGATGATAGGAAGAGAAATTTAGGAGGAGCAGTATTCCTTGGAGATAGGTTGGTTTCTTGGATAAGAAAGAAGCAGAATTGTATTTCTCAGTCAATAGCAGAGGTTGAATATGTTGTAGCAGCACTGAATTGTACAACTATGGCTTGGATCAAGCAGATGGTTAAAGACTTTGGCATTCAGGTTGATTATCCTATTGTTATTTACTGTGATAATACTAGCACTATCAACATGTCTAAGAACCCTGTGATGCACACAAAGACAAAACACATAGAGATCAAGTATCATTTCTTAAGAGAAAAGGTTGCAGACAAAGAAGTGAAATTAGACTATGTGAGCACCAAAGAACAGTTGGCAGATATTTTCAGAAAGCCATTATCAAAGGATACTTTTGAGTATATTAGGGAAAAGTTGGGGGTAATTCCCTCTCTTGAGTCTATTTAGAAGAAGCAACAATTGACATTAGTCATTAAGTGACTGATGAATGGTTGACTACTTTACTTATAGAGCAGTACCTATGCCTATAAAGATTTATGGTGTCCTTTGCCATTGATGTCAAAGGGGGAGTATATACATGGAACAAAAACATGATGAGTATGTACTAAGGGAGAGCATATACTCTGGGGGAGTATATACATTGAACAAAAACATGATGAGTATGTACTAAGGGGGAGCATATAATCTGGGGGAGTATATACATAACACAGTCATAGGAACTGTAGTAGTTTAGAGAAATATTTGTTGAGGATATTGAGAAGATTGTAAAAGAAAGAAGCCACCATGAACATAGGATGTTTTTTGTATCATATGTTGCCATCAATGTCAAAGGGGGAGATTGTTGGAGATTTGATTCTGTGCAGTTGATTGATTGTATGTTTGTCATTGATGACAACATATAATACATAGCAGTAACTTTGTATGTACTTATCAGAATGTTGATATGAAGACTTGTGTGGTTAGATACATGTTGTTGACATGTTTATGATGTTATGTTCATACATGTAGATCCAGATATGATGTTTCAGTGAAGTTGTGTAATTTTGTTATTAGCAGTTATAGTTTTGGAAGAGCATTTGTTCAGAGCTGACATATGTAACGTGTCTCTTGAGTTGCACCTATCTTCTGTATATGCATGTGTATATTCATGATTATTTATGAGTTAATGATATTAATCTAAAGGTGCCAAATGTGTTTCAAGAAGATTACAAAGTTAGAGTTCAATTGGTGAGGCCGACTTAGTGAAGCGTCACGTCTATTCAGTTTATACTTGCACAATTGTAATTGTGCTTGCGTGCTTAGTAGAGCTGAAAAAGATGTTATGGAGGGTTGTCTACTTTGTGGAAGATAATTATAGTAAGTCATATGTAACACACTGAGTGTGAATGATATAAAATGTAAAGAAAGATGTATAGAGCAGATTATCAAAGTTCGTTCATTCATCAAGAGTCTATGTGAAGAAGAAGTGAAAGATTGCAATACACTGGAACTGATCAAGATAGAAAGTCTACTCTATAGTTCATCATCAGATATAGTGCATATCTATTATATAGAAGGTTGTAGCCTTCACCATCAAGTAGTGAACTTTTGGACACTGAGTCCACCACCCCTAATAGGGTTATTTATAAAATACTCCTAACAGTGTCTGACCCTTAACCAAGTCACTATAATTATTGCATTGTAAAGCACAACTCCTAACAGGGTTGAAATATCTTCTAATAGGGATTACTATAAAAAAGTATAGTTCTCTGTGGGTGTTAATTCCCACTAGGGTTTTTACCATTTGGTTTCCCCGTAATCAAATTATGTGTTGTTTACTGTGTTATTTGATTAAGCATTTACTTTGTCGTAATCTGAAGTTAAAGAAGTAAAGTTATAGATAATTAATTCACCCCCCCCTTCTCAGTTATCCTTTGGGACTATTCTAACAAACTATGTTATCAATTCCCAAGTGTGTCTAATGCGTGACTAGGATTAGTAGTGATTAGGGTTTAGTAGTTATTGAGGTCAAGTTGTATCTAGGGGTCTATATCCTTAGAAGTCAACCAAAAGGTCAAAGGGTTGACCGAAACTCCAACATGGAGTGAAATTCATGGTTTTTATGTTTTTGAGTGTTGTAAGGGCATATGATAAGTTTTAGGACAAAGTTGGGGAATTGGAAGTGATAAAATGTCATTTTGGCAAAAGATGTAAAAGTTGTCATGACAACTTTTGCAACTTTGCAAAGTTGTCATGACAACATTTCCTAGTTTTTAGGAAAGGGATTTAATGGTTCCCAAATCCTGACATGAGGGTCAAGCCATGTGAGGATAAGGTATATAAGGTGGACATAACCCTAATCCAATAGTTAGTTGGCATTTTGTATGGACTATGTGTGAGAAAGAAAGGATTTAGACTGTATTTTCTTGATAGTGTTGAGATCCAGTTGTTTAATGGATTGAAATTGCTTAATTAATGGATTGAGAGATTTTATGTTGGTATTTTCTTACTTCTTGTAGCATTGGATTGACCATTTTGTGTGACTAGTGAAGGTTTTGTAAATTCTTTTATTCTTACTATTTTGTTGTCTGGTTTTGAGGCAACTATGTAAATATGCCTCCCTCTTGAATTCTCATGATCAAAATCCTATGGCCTCTCTGAATCAAGTAGAGGACTCTATGTAAAATGTGTATATTGGTTGTGGAATCTGTTTATGTAGGGGAAGCAATTTTAGCATCAAGCCCTAGGCAAGTGCAAGTGCATTCTGGTTAGGTTCTTGAATGGAGCAGTAGTAAGAAAGCTTGCTTAGTGGATTGGTTGAATCCAATCGATGGTGGGGGAATGTAGAGAGGAGATTCCATATTAGTTGTATGCAAGGAGAAGTATAGGGGAGGTGTGGAAGGAAATCAAAACAATCCAAGAAACCAAACCATGTACATGTTCCCTGAAACCCATGAAAATAGGGGTTTCTTAGAAAACTAGTTTATGAAGAGAGTGGGAACTTTAGACATTGAAAATACTAGAGTAGAGAAAAAACCCACAAGGAATCTGTGATTAGTTCGCAAGGGTGTTAATGGAATTTAGGAAAAAATACACTATTTTCAGTGAATAGGAGGGCTAATTAGGCCTAAAAGGCTATAAGGCCTTAAGAACTAGAAATTTTGAACCCGATTGAAACTAGGGTGAAAGATCCCCAATATTGGTTCTAGGGGAGTTGAAAGAGACTTAAAGAAGGTCAGGAATCCAATGCCAAAGAAGATAGGATAGATGGGAAATTAGTTGACCAAGAAAATCCATGGATATGGAGAGTTATGGAGAAGGACCTAGTGTGAATTTGAACTTGTTGGAGAGCTCCTAGTGAGTTGGAGGATCAGATAGGAATCTTCTAGCTGGGGTAGTGATAGGAACACTAAGAAGACCAAGAGAAGGTCTAGTAGAGAGAAAGAAAGCTCTAAGAGTGGGAGCTCCCCATAAAATTGGTATCAGATCCATTCAAAGGCTTGGGAGTTGATTGGTGTATGTCAAAGAGAAGTGAATCCATAGGAGAGAAAATCATAGTGACTAATGTCGAATTGGCAAGGGACTTGTTAGAGAAGAAAGACAAGAATAGGATTCTTGAAAAAGCAATGGAATAAATGAATAAAAAGATGGCAAAGGTTGTAGAGACAACCAAAAAGATGAAAGAACATATGAGTGAAGATAAAGAAAAGGGGAAGAAACTA
Source organism: Thuja plicata (assembly GCA_018584345.1). Classification (NCBI taxonomy): domain Eukaryota; kingdom Viridiplantae; phylum Streptophyta; class Pinopsida; order Cupressales; family Cupressaceae; genus Thuja; species Thuja plicata. Next base: position 606,381 of record MU227694.1, read on the forward strand.
GTAGATGAGGAGATAGAACTAGAGCTTGACCCTCTTCTACCTGAGGAACCATTTCTCAAGGCACTTAAAGCATTGAGTGGAAAGGCTCTAGAAGGAAGTACAATCTTCTTTGGTAAGATACATGTAGATATGGTTATGGAATGGATTGAAGACATGGAGAACCACTTCAAATCTGATGGAATCACAAAAGCACATAAGTTAAAGATAGACAAGTCTAGGCTAAGAGGGAAAGCACTCACATGGTGGAAGTTTCTGCAAGAAGAAAGGGAGAAAGAGGGAAAGAATCCCATAGAAAATTGGAAATCTATGGTGGAAAAAATGAAGGAGAACTACCTTCCAGAAGACTATGACATTCAACTACATAAGAAAAGGAAAAACCTTAGGCAAAAGGACGTAGATGTGCCATCATACATAGAAGAATTTTAGAAGCTTTTTCTGAGATCAAGGATAGAGGAGACAGAGAGCATCAAGGTGGCTAGATGCCTTAATGGATTAAGGTTGAACATATAGGAAGAACTCAGTCTCTTTACCCTAACCTCCATTCATAGTTGTTTCCAAATGGCTTTGAAAGTGGAAGAGAAACTCAGAAAGAAACAAGACTCTAACTCCATAGGAAGAGGAAGGGTTAGAGACAATAGAGGTGGCCATAGAGGAGGTTCAAGTGGAAGAGGCAATGACAGTAGGAGCCAAGGTGACTCTAGATATATAGAGAAAGGACATGAGTCAAGTATTAGAGGTGGATACAATAGAGGAAGCGGTTCTTATAACAATGGAAGAGGAAGATGAGGGGGTTTTGGAAGAAGTTCTCTTTTTTTCTCCATGAAATGCTACAACTGTAGACAATTGGGGCACCCTACATATAGATGGCCTGACAAACCCTCAGCTTTAAAAGGAGAGAAAAATATTACCTATGTCCAAGAAGAGGACTATTCTAAACAATCAGAGGTGAGTCTAGATTCAAAGAAGGGAGAGCATCTCATGTTGAGAAGAATCTTTATCAAGACACCCACTAAGGATGAACGTAAGCAGAGGGGGGATCTTTTTAGAGTTAAATAAAAGATATGGGGGAAAGTGTGAAAAGTTATCATTGATTCAAGGTCCATAGATAATATTATATCTGAGGAGGTAGTAGAGAAGTTAAAACTCACCAAGATTCCACATGTGTGTTCCTATAAAGTTACTTGGTTAAACAAGGGGAAACAAATCTTTGTGAATGAGAAAGTGTGGGTATAATTCACCATTGGCAAGTATCAAGATAAGATACTATGTGATGTGTTGCCAATGGATACATGCAGTCTATTTCTTCGCAGACCATGGTTGTATGACAGGGAAGCAATCCATAATGGGAAAGAGAACAATTACTCCTTCAAGAAGAATGGTGTAACTTTCAAAATTCAGTCTTTGATAGAGGAAGACATAGTGGAAAAGAAGAAACTAGTACATTGTTGATGAGTGGAAAGGAGTTCCTAAGGGAAATGAAAGAGGAAGGAATTGTCTATGCAATCATGTTTCATCCAAAGGAGGAGGAGACTCATAAGCAAGAACCTATGCAAAGAGAAGTGAAACAACTATTGGATTAGTTCAAGGACATAATATGTGAGCGTACACTAGATACACTACCACCAAAGAGGGAGATAAGTCATCAAATTGACTTTGTACCAGGAGCATCTTTTCCAAACAAGGTTGCATATAAAATGACACCAGAGCAAAACAAGGAGATAGCCAGGAAAGTGAAAGAACTTTTGGACCAAGGACTGATCAGAAAAAGCATAAGCCCATGTGTTGTCCCATTGGTTTTGGCTCCTAATGAGGGAGGTAAATGGAGGATGTGTACTAATTATAGGGAAATTAATAGGATAACTATTGGATATAGATTTCCTATTCCTAGGATAGAAGATTTAATAGATTATTTGGGGGTCATAATTACTTCTCTAAAATTGATTTGAAAAGTGGTTACTACCAAATTAGGATGAAGGTAGGTGATGAGTGGAAGTTAGCCTTTAAGAATACAAAGGGGTTATATGAATGGTTAGTTATTCCCTTTGGACTTACCAATTCACCTAGTACCTTTATGACGGTGATGAATGAGGTCTTAACAGACTACATAGGTGTATTTGTAGTTGTTAATCTAGATGACATCCTCATTTTTAGAAAGACAAAGGAGGACCATATGAAACACTTAGAGTTAGTATTAAAGATGTTGTAGGAAGAAAAGCTCACCATAAATCTTGAAAAGAGTGAGTTCATGAAGGAAGAACTAGTCTACCTAGGATTTGTAGTTTCCCAAGGTGACTTAAAGACGGATAAGGACAAAGTAGAGGCCATATTGAACTAGCCTACTCCTAAGATAGGGACTAAAGTTATGATCTTCCATGGGATATCCCAATTCTATAGAAATTTTATTAGAAGATTTAGCGAAATTTGTGCTCATGTTCTAGAGACCATTAAATGAGGGTTAAAAACCAAATTTGTATGGACCAAGGTAGCTAATGAGGGTTTCGAAAGTTTGAATAGGGTAGCAGCCACTCAACCTATATTATTGTTACCAAGTTTTGACAAACCTTTCATAGTAGAGGGTGATACAAGCAGCATAGCAGTGGGGGCTATCTTAAGCCAAGAAGGCAGGTGAGTGGCATTCTTCAGTGAGAGATTTAATGAGGAAAATTATAGGTAATCTTACTATGAATTGGAGCTATATTCTCTTGTACAAGCCTTAAATGAATGGAGGAATTATTTATTTCCTAAAGAGTTTGTTGTTTTTACAAATAGCCAAGCATTGAGTTATATCAATACTCAAGAAAAACTTAGTTTGAGATACATCAAATGGATGGAGTTTTTGCAGTCACACACCACTATTAAGAATAAGAATGGGGTACAAATTAAATTTGTAGATGCCCTTAGTAGAAGTATTCTTAAAATACAAGAGATTTAGTTACAGAGTATAGGGGTTAAAGGGTTCAAGGACATTTATGAAGGAGATGCAGACTTCTCAGTGGTCTACAAGGTGTGCAAAGAGTTTGAGAATCACTTTCACAGTGAGTATGCAAACTACACTCTTCAAAATGGATTTTTGTTCAAGTGGAAACACTTATGTGTTCTAAGGGGATCCATGAGGGAGAATCTCAACCAAGAAAATCATAATGGGAGTCTAGGTTGACACTTTGGATTGAACAAGACTTTTGGATCTAGTGGAGAGATTATATAAGGAGATATGTAGAGCAATGTGGAGTGTGTCTAAAAGTAAAAGGAACTTCATAAAATGCAGGCTTATATTATTCATTGCCCATACCAAGTAGACCATGAGTTTGCATAAGTATGGCTTTTATTATGGGACTACCTAGAACACCTATTGGTTTAGATAGTGTGTTTGTGGTAGTAGACAGATTTAGCAAAATGAGCCATTTTGTCCCATGCAAGACAACACATGATGCTAACCATATTGCCCATTTGTCCTTTAAAGATATAGTGAGGATACATGGCTTGCCAACAAGCATATTTGCAGACAGGCATGTAAAGTTAATGGTACATTTCTTAAAGACACTTTGGAGAAGGCTAGGAACCAAATTGTCACATAGCTTAGCTTATCATCCTCAAACAGAGGTGATCAACATGGTACTTGGTAATTTTTTGAGACTTTTGACAAAAGAATATGGACAAAGTTGGGAGAAAGTGATACCTTGGGCATAATTTGCCTATAATGATAGCACAAATTGGACCATAGGTAAGAGTCCATTTGAGATTTTTTATGGGTTACACCCAAGGGGTGTACTTGAGTTGAGTGATCTAGAAGGTTATGAAGGCATCAGTGGTCATGTTGATGATTTATCTCAGTCAATGAGAGAGGTACATGAATAGGTTAGAAAGACACTAATGGAGGCCACTCAGAAGTTGAAAGCCAAGGGAGATGAGGGAAGCAGAGATCTATAATTCAAAGTAGGTGATCTAGTAATGATCTTTTTGAACAAGGCTAGGCTACAAAAGGGGATACATAGTAACTTGCAGAAAAAAAGGATTGGGAATTGCAAGGTGTTTGCCAAGTACAGACCCAATGCTTATACGGTGGAACTACCCAAGGAGATGTCAATATCTCCAATCTTCAATGTGAAATATTTGATAATGTATAAAGGGAAATAAATGGTTGAAGTATAGTGCAGTACTGAGGTGAACAAGGATGTGGGGGAGTTCATGAGTCTGGATTAGATCAAACCATAAGATGAAAGGATGCTGGATTTAAGAGTGAAAAACAAGACCAGGCATAAGATCTATATGGAACATATAGTGAAATGGAGGTAGCAACCAAAGTTAGAAGCTACTTGGATAGTTGAGAGTGACTTTAAGAAACATGGAATCAGTGAGGAGTTCTTGACACCATAGGTACCCTAACTTGTTTGTTGTAGGGGGAGAATGGTGCAGGAGCACCCTAAGGTCTTGGATAGATCTTTTGTAATTTTTGGCTTGTAGGTTGGTTTGGCCAACCATCAATTAATAAGTACTATGTTATAAAGTCCCAAGTTTGTCTAAGGTGTGACTATGGTTAGTAGTGATTAGGGTTTAGTAGTTATTGAGGTCAAGTTGAATCTAGGGGTCTATATCCTTAGAAGTCAAGAAAAATGTCAAAGGGTTAACCAAAACTCCAACATGGAATGTAATTCATGGTTTTGATTATTTTGAGTGTTTTAAGGTCATATGATAAGTTTTAGGAACAAGTTGGTGCATTGGAAGTGATAAAATGTCATTTTGGCAAAAGATGTAAAAGTTGTCATGACAACTTTTACGACTTTACAAAGTTGTCATGACAACATTTCCTAGGTTTAAGGAAAGGGATTTAATGGTGCCCAAATCCTGATATGAGGGTCTAGACATGTGAGGAATCAGGATAAGGTATATAAGGTGGAAAAACCTTAATCCAAGAGTTAGTTGGCATTTTGTACAGACTGTGTGAGAAAGAAAGGATTTAGACTATATTTTCATGAAAGTGCTGAGATCCAGTTGTTTAATGGATTGAAATTGCTTAATTAATGGATTAAGATATTTTATGTTGGAATTGTATTACTTCTTGTAGCATTTCATTGATGATTTTTTGTGACTGGTGAAGGTTTTGTAAATTCTTTTGTTCTTACTGTTTCGCTGTCTAGTTTTGAGGCAACTATGTAAATATGCCTCCCTCTTGAATTCCCATGGTAAAACTCCTATGGAATCTTGGATTAAAGTAGGGGAATCCATTTACATTGTGTATATATGTTTTGGATTCATTTTAAGTAGGGAAATAAATTTTAGCATCAAACCCTAGGCGAGTGGAAGTGCATTCTGGTTAGGTGCTTGAATGGAGTAGTAGCAAGAAAGCTCACTCAATGGATTGGTTGAATCCAATAAATGGTGGAGCCATGTATAGAGGAGAGTACTTATTATTTTTATTCAATTATAATTTTAGGGGAGGTTTGGAAGGCAATCAAAACAAGCTAAGAAATGAGACTATGTACATATTACCTAAAACCCGTGAAAATAGGGGTTTCTTGGAAAACTAGTGTAGGGACAAAGTGGGAACTTTAGACCTTGAAGATAATAGAGTAGAGGAAAATATCATAAGGAATATGTTATTATTTCCCAAGGTTCTTAATATATTTTAGGATAAAATCCACTTTTTTCAGTGAATAGGAGGGCTAATAAGGCCTAAAAGGCTACAAAGTCTTAAGAACTAGAAATCTTGAATCTAATTGAAACTAGGGTGAAATTTCCCCAAGATTGGATCTAGGGGAGTTGAAAGAGACTTTAAGAATTTCAAGAATCCAATCCCAAAGAAGATAGGATAGATGGGAAAGTAGATAACCAAGACAAGTCATGGATGTGACGAGTTATGGAGAAGGACCTAGTGTGAATTTGAACTTGTTCGAGAGCTCCTTGTGAGTTGGAGGATCAGATAGGAATCCTCTAGTTTGGGTGGTGATAGAAACCCTAAGAATAACAATAGAAGGTCTAGTAGAGAGAATAAATCTCTAGGAGTTGGAGCTCCCCATCAGCTCGGTTAAAGCTTACATAGTTTAGCCATTTTGATAACTTACCTGGTTAAGAATACAAAAACTTTTTAAGTCTACCTAGATAGAGGATTTACAATCTCTACTCTTAGAGATGTACCCTATTAAAGGTTTTACATAAATCATATAGGTTAAGATATACCAAGTATTGGGATTTCTATCTTTCAATATAGTAGTATTAAAAACTTATAAATGTCTAATATAATTACATCAATTACAAATGCTGAAATTACAATCTGTAACACTGCTAAGATTTTCTCTACTATAGAAAAATATTAGCTTGGTGTGCTCTACTCTAATTTCTATTTTGTAATAACAAACTTCTCTATGTTCTATCTATTTCTCCTTTTTCATCTCAATCTCCTCTCTTCAGCTCTTTAAATCATCCTTTAAGTATAATATTTATTGCCTCTTAATCTTATACGTTAAGTCACTAATAAATTATTTTGACTATTAGATCTGCTTTTCCTCTTGGTGACCGTGTCACTTTTATCATGGTACTTGGTGTTTTTCTTGGAAATATCAATCTTTGATTAACCACTTAATCTACTTCTTAGATCTTCTCTTTGAATTATTTTGATCATTGTTTGTGTAACAAACTCATAATTTTACATTGTAGAATCACAATTAATATGGTATCAATGTATTAAATGCAACCTTATCTCTTTACATTCCATTAAGTAACTCGGTAGACTAACTTTTCTTCACTCAGTTAACATTCTCTTCAGTACTTGGTAACTGTCAACTCAGTGTACTATCTATGCTCTCGGTGTTCAGTAAAATTTGTGCTCTTAGTGTTGTGTTTTCTCTTTATCGACTTCACTACCTTGCTCAGTGTACATTATCAACTTCTCATATTTTTTTTTCTTCCTTTCACCAATTGAATCTTCTAATTCTTATGACTTTGTCTAAACTAATGACAACAAAATATGCTATAGAGATAACAATATCCCCCTTTGACATTAGTTGACCATTTTGACAAAAAATTCAAAGTCATAAAAACTTAGTAACTCCCCCTTGGATGCTACTCTCTATACAAATTATGAACTTTTTCCCCCTATTCTCTATTTGCTTTATTTTTTATTTTTTTAGACTAATATATATCCCCTTTTTTAACAAAAAGTCTCAATAATAAACTTAAATATAAAAATGTGTTTATACCTCTATTGCAATCCGTCTAGTATAGTCTCCCAAGAGTCTTAGAGTTTCTATAATATTACAATATGTTCATTGATATCTGCCGATAGATCAACTATAGTATCTAGGGTGCTAACCTCTGGAAAACTTCCCAGTTCCTTTCCTTTCTTCTGGTGTATTTGCATTGATTGCATGTGGGGAATAACAAGTGCTTGAAGCTCAAGAAAATCTAGTCTTAGCTTGTTCTCTTCCTTTCTCAATGAGAGATGAACTCCCATGAGTTCATGTATCTTTGAGTAACATGTCTGAAAATCTCCAACGTCGGTAGTTAACTTAGCAAGCTACTCAGTCAGCTCTTTCTTGGTTTCTGCCTCTTTCTTCTTAATATCCTTGGTAAATTTAGAAATAATAAATATTTTCTGAAATAATGAAATGATGGACTGCAATGTTTCTTCAACTTTGAAACATAACTTAGAAAAATTTACCTTTGCTATAACAATGTCTTACAGTAGATCATCCATCAATTTCTTCTCCATCAATGTCTTGTGTATCTTCAACATATATTCTATCATATCCTTATTCAGTTCTTTCATTTGTTGGACTATAGTTCTAACTTGGTATAATTTTGTCTCAGAACTATCAATGGTAACATAGGAATAATTTCTTGGAAAAATTCTTTCACATCCTCTAGAATATCAACCTTTTTCTTCTTCAGCAATAGTTTTACTTGTTCAAGATTTCTTCTAACTAGCTTGGCATAGATATTCAATTCTTTGGGATTCATTTTGTTGGGGTCTCCTAATGGTATTATGATTGGCTCACCCAAATCAATGATTTTCTTTTGTTTCTTACTCTTTTTCTTTTCACTTAATTTTCTCTCTCTAGTAGACCATTTAGACTATGATGCCATAGTTTCATCTAGTGATTAAGTGTGGTGACCGGCTATGCTTTCCTCTTCTTTCACTTCCTCTTGTTGTTTAGCTTCTTCTTTCTCTACATCCTTGTCTTTTTTATTTGATTCTTGCAACATTTCTCTTTCTGTATCTTGTGGCTTTGGATCATTCTGAACATTTTATGTGTTAGTCATTACTGTGTTCAGCTTCGGTCCTTCTGTGTTGGTTGGATTTTCCAACTCAGTATCCTTATTTTGTTCTATCTTAGTGGCCCCAGGCTTTTCAAAATTTACATTGCTAGTGTCAATTGGTGGCTTGGTTGCCATAACTTGTATAACAATAGTGGTACCAATTTGCATAGTAGAATATGATGACATGTAACTGATTGAATGTTTGATAATGTTAAGTTGAAGATGATGTAAGACATTAAATTAGTTAATAGTTTGTATTTTCATTGATGTCAACTTGATATCATCTGTATGGTCATGTACATAATGCCAAAGACTTCAGAGAATCAATGGAACAAAGATTATGCTTTCAACAATGCACAAAAGTCAAGTATTATCTAAGTGATAGACAACACCAATGGAGTGAACACCATCGGTAAAGGCAAAGAAAAAAAGTCATAGTGATACCCGAAAAGAAGAAGACAATATTTCCTGACAAAGAAAAATCATAGTGCTACCCGACGAGCTGAAAATAGAGCTGCTCGATGAGTAAAATCCAATGATGCCTGATGGATGGAGATCTCGAAGCTGACTGGAGTCACACTGATGGAACTAGTAGTTATCACCAATGACTAACTGCAAATTTGACCAACAGAATAGAGAGTTCAGAAAATGACAAAATATCTAGCTGGCAGAGCTTAAGGATAGACTTAACTAATTTTTTATTCATTTTATTCGACCAGAGTTAAGTAATTGATTTAAAGAAGATTTGTACAGTTGGCAAGAAGATAACTATGAGATAAATTAGGAATTAAAGCTTTAAATCAAATTGGTTGGATTATTGTTCACGCCAATAATCAAGAATCAAGAAACAATGAATATCATATCTATATAAAAGACAAGCATAATTCATTTTCATAATCACATACATTGGAAGGGGGGTGAATAGAAAGAGGATGCTGAAGAGAAACTGATGAAGGATAACTTCATACAGTCTTGATCAATCAAGATGAAGGAGATCTAAAGAATTTTACAGACATCAACGAACAGTGAAGCACAACATCACAAAGAAGAAAGTGTCAGGCACAAAGAATTGAATTGATACATTGATCAGAGAGGTAATGTACTTAAATAGATCTAAAAATCTGCAATTCAAGTAGCATTAGAAATAGGTCATAGTGTTTTAGTTTAACCATTGAAGCATCAAGTCTCTTAATAGAGTATGACTTAATAGTCTTCTATATATTGGGGTACATCCTAAGGAGTGCCAAAAAGGTTGATTCATGAAAGTAGCATTGAAATTGCCTAAAGCCTAATAATAGTCTAATAAGAAGGCTGATTCAAGGATGGTAGCAATATTTGCCTAAAGCCTATTGATATTCCAAGAAGGAGGCTAATTCAAGGATGGTAGCAAATAGATGCCTGATACTAAGTGAAAACCTCTATGTATAAAATCATCTAACAAGGTCATACCTAATAGTGTGTTTGTAACCTTTAACAGGGTTGGCTCCTAACAGGGCTCACTTCAGAAGAGTCAAAATTTCGGGTACCAGTCCTAGTGGTTTTTCCTTTAACAGGGTTTCCACATTAAAATCCATGTGTTATGTGTGTATGGTTAATACTTTACTATTTTACATTTCACATATGCATTTCTAGATTGATTGGTATACTCTGCATATTTACTGAGTGTCGGTAAATAGTTTTACTACTTATCGGTAATCAAGGAGAATAAGGATAGACAAGGAAAACTGATAGACAATTAAATCATTATTAGTATTTCATGGTATGCATCTTGTAGGGACTTAATAATCTAAGGTTTATTTATTGGTGGTTAAAGTTTAAAGGATAATTTTTGAAGCCACTAATTGACCCCCTCCCCCCTCCTTAGTTATTACTAACAATTGGTATCAGAGCTTCTGTACTCAGAAGGAAGGTTTCAAGACCTAATAAAGATCACAAGATGAATAGACAAGATGTGCCCAAGTTGAACAAAGACAACTTTGCTTCATGGAAAAGTAGGATAAGACTCCACTTATCAGGTATTGGTAATGATGTTAATCAATACTTAGATACTAAATATGTGTTTCCTACAGGAGTATTGACAGTAGATCAATTGAGAGAGAAACATGAGAATAACTGCATGGTTATAGAGCTTTCTTCCTCACTCTCTAATGCTAAATTTGAATATGTCAAGGACTGCAAAACTTAAAAGAAAATGTGGGACAAACTGAAGCTTGTACATGGAGGTGATTGTTAGAGATTTTTCTTGTATGAATCATAGTGCTTGAAATAACTACTTGAACACCATACCCTTTAATACTAATTCAGGGACAAGGAAAGCCTAATTTCTAAGGACTGGATAAGGTCCTTCTTTGTTTTTGAGCCCCACATATGCTCAGGCAGGTTTTACCTTATAAAATTGTTGTTAACACAGTTTTTGTTGATGTGGACACTGATTAGCTATGTATCTTTATTGGACCAACTTATGAATTATCTTGCTGATGGCCAAGCATAACCACAAACAAGATATTACCATGCAAATCATAATTATTAACATAACAATAACCAGTGATACAAGGATTCTTTTCATCCTTCTTCCTTTTCTTTGTAGGAGGGTTAACCTAGTGGATTCTCTCTTCAAGAAATCAATAATATGGACAGTGTCCTACTGACAAAGGTCCTTTACAAGTTCAGCTTATATGTTCTTAGTAACAGGGTATTTAAATTGATTTGGTTTTGATAACTTAGAACATCTGAGACTCAGATAGATAATCAGACAATTTTCTGAACCAGTGCCTATCCTTTGGGCTGCAGAGTCAATAATAAGCAAAGAAATCACATAAACAAGATACACTGAACTGCCTTACAGCTCAAACAATTAGGATAGCTTGCCTTACAAACTATCTTGTTACCTCAAGACCACTGTATCAAATCCTTAACGAAATAGTATGCTTCTTGAAATCATTCACAATATTTAATTCCCTCCTTGAGAGAAACTTGTAAACAATTAGATGGTTACCTTATAAACCTTAACACAGAAAAGAATACATACAAAGTAAAGAGACAACAGTTGAAAGGAGTAAAATTGCACCGTATTTCATTTATGTAATCCGGCTTGTTTATACATGAAAGTCTACATAGCTTCAAAAGATACACATGAACCAGAATATCTGAGTTCTATAGTATATTATCTCTTCTTCACAAAAATGTTCCAAAAGATCAAAGACCCTTAACTATTACAAGTCTTATCATATATATAGATTCTAGACCATCTTGGAATCCCTAAGGATGCAAAAAGCTTCGGATGGTCTCAAAACCCTAACCCTAAAGATGTAAGACAGATAAAAGAGAGAGAGAAGAGAAATGATGAGGTGACCGAGTCAAAAAGGTAAAATCTGATATCTTTGTCCTTCTCCCGACCTTACGACTGCAATCTGATTGTAGATGGTAGTTGGTGTAGTTATTATGAAGTCATGGCAGTTGTTCTCGCCTGCTCACCTACATTTTATTTTGAAATAACTGTCCATCATGTCCATGAACAATGTAGTACCAAGTGTCACCTCATTCATCATCCAAAATCTCCTCCTCCACTACAGGTTTCTTTTTCTTTGGCGTTGTCATGACTTCCCATGCCTTTACTTCATCATCTGTTGGCCAATTGAAGTCTTGGGTACTCTGTACCTGTACCTTCTATCTATCCCATCTTGCATCGGTGATATTCTTGACATCAAGGAGGAATTTGTTGATGTCTGTTTCAGCCTTGAATACTTCATCCAGTATTAAATTGAAACCATCAACATCAACCTCAGTTCCCAAAAGAAAAGCCTCTTCACTAGGGATTTTAGTATCAAATTCACTTCTCCAGGCATCTATAGACTTTACCTGATCATCTTCTCCTTTCAAGGCAGGGATAAACCTATTAAATTCAGTTGTAAAGAGACTCAACTTAGCCTCTATCTGGTTCAATTTCCCTTTGAAGAATGAGAGAGAAATGTTTACCCTTTTGATCTCATCTTCTACCTCTGTCACAATTGGTGGAAAGTCTGGCATGATATTTTGCAATGATGTCAACTTCTCAAACAGATTTTCTCTGGCAGACCACTTTGTAAAATAGGGGTTCAAAATTAGAAGATACCTTAGTACTTCTGCATGCAATATAGGTAATTTGTTGTAAGTATTTATTACAACATTAGCTTTTTCTTTAAGGATTTCAATCCTATGTTGCAATATGCCTCTTAATGCTTTCAATGCTATGGCATTCCCCTTTTCTTCATCCACTCTCTTTTCTATAGCCTCTTCTGATCTAGGCTTGTCTTCAATTTGCTGAGGTGCAGGCACATATACTACCTCTGGTTTAGCCTCCAACTGATCAGTTAATACCTTTATCATTTGATCTCTTTGGTATAGCTTTATGTGGCACATATCCCTATCTTTGGATAGTGCACTTGTTTGTTCTAGCAGGTTAGTATATCTTTCAGACAACTGCTTTGTCTTATCCTCATTCAACTGAGCCCAGTGTGTCATTATTTGAGAGATCTCTAAATCCCCTGTGTTCTGCATTGACCACACCATCTGGTTCCCCACCATATTCTCTTGTATATTTACTAACTGGGTCTTATACTCCTTAGGGCTTAGATTCCACATGACAAAGGCTTGTGACTTTGGGTCATACCCAAATCCTTTGATCATGTCCCCTATCTGGACTTCACTGACCATTTTTAGGTCAGGCTGCTTCCTGATTTGATCTATGACAAATGCAGATGCCAGATCCCAGCCTTCAGCTAATAGGATACCACTTCCCAATACCATCTTCCTGTCATCTTCAGGAGAAATGTCTTCAATTTTAGGGTCATAGTTTTGCAGGGCTACAAGAGCATCATTTGTAATTGTCTCTTTCCCATCCACAAGTAATTGGGATTTCAAATGTTCTGCCTTGTGCCATCTGAGGAAGTCCTTAAACTCCTCTGTCTTGACAAAATTGTCATCATCCAGGAATTTTTGTTGATTAAGCAGTCTTTCATCCACACATGACCTCAGTGGGATCTCAACTTTGTCCTCTGGATCAGGCATTTGTTTCTTGCCTTTTCTAATGTCCTTCCTTAGGTTATGGTCATATAACCTGGTACCTAGTATCAAGGCCTTAACCTTGTCCTTTTTCTTGCTCTGCCCTTCTCCTGAAAGTTGGCCTAATTCTAGCTTCTGCCTTTTTGTTGTAGGCTCTTCCAAATCATCTGGCTATGTTGCAACAGTTAAGTCTATGATGTGTTTCTCTTCAGCTCCCTGCAACTGTGGGCTCTCAGCCATTTCCTGTCCTTGGGCTTGTTGTGATGAAGGAGACAAGTAAGGTCTTGCATAATCACTATAATCTCCACTATCATAGTCTGACTTAGAATGCTCAGGAGATTGAGCACCTTTCTTTGCAAGGACAGTATCCAACTGATCTAACAACATGTCATAGTTGTCAATCATGGCTTTGATTCTATCAAAATAATTGAGGTCAGGGAAAAAACCTCCAAATGACAACCCATTCCTCTTTATTTGTAGTTGCAACTTCAAAAACTCTTGGATTTTCAATCTTTTCATATGGATGTCATCCTCATCCAGGTTGTTCCTTGTAGCATCCTCCTCTATACACTCACAGTGTACATTAGTATTTGGAATAGTAGGAGTGTAAAATTTTCTGACCCCTGCCATGAAACCTTCTGGGTCAATGTATCTATAAGGGGCTACCCCCATTCTAAATTTCTCTAGCCATTGACTTACTTCGTCCATGGCATTCTTACCTATTGTAAAATTTGCAATTTTAAATTTCCTAGGTGTTATGGTCCCCTTCTTGTGTGAAGCAAAATGTTCATTATCAGTCAACATTAGCTGCCAGATGAATTCCATGGCAGCAACTCTCATTGGCACATGATAAGGTAGAATATGGGGTGGATGAACACACCCATACACTCTGAGAATGGTGAAATTCTCTTCTAAATAGAAATCACCCCAATTGTGATTTCCAGGCCAATTCTCCAGATACTCACAAGGTATTAGCAGCTGTATTACCTTTAAGGGAATCCTAGTCCTTCTTATTCCTAGACTCTTTATTATTGGAAACACAATCCAATTCTCAAAAGCATAGAAATCACAATCCCTGGAAGTAAAGTTCCAAACCCTAACCCAAAACTGGATAGGATTTGGATGTCCTTGAAAGGATCTTTGTGGAGACAAATTGCCAGGATCCATGATTGTGAAATTGTAATATAAGAGAAGGTGCATTAAAACTGAATAATGCAAGAACTTGGGCTCCTTCTCCTTAGGGTTTTTCAGTTTTTTCTGTGTAGCCACAAAACCCTCATGCATCTCATCGATTATATGCTGAATATAATCATAACTTGTGCTTGAGTGTATCTCCTGCAGGTCCAAGACCATCATCAAGATGCCATGACCTATTCTCTCAGCATCTCCATCTATTCCTAATACTCTACAAAGAGCATAGGCATTGTACTTGATATAGAAGTGCATGTCCTTGAAGTAATATGGGTAGGGTTCAGCCTTGGGACCTACATGATCTCTTAACTCTTGTGGCATGTGCTTCTTCAACAGGCCCCTAGCAACACTAGGCTTATTACTATATCTCTTTTCTTGTTTCTTCATGTCAATTTTGGTTGACATGGTGCTAAATAGGCCAAATCCTTGCATGAAAGAGTTTCTATTTAAGACAAGCAAGTTAGTGCCATCTTCCCTTTTGATGGTCTTTGTGAGGACATCATAATGGTTAGCCAGGTCCAAAAATAGGTCAACATCAAGAAATACATCAGGCACTAATAACCTACCTAGACCAGATATCCAAGGGTTTGACACAGGGATAGGTTTATCAGAATTTTTATAAAAGTAAGTGAATAGAGAGTAACCTATGGTACCTGGGATTACAGCATCTCTGATGTCTTTGAAATCATCCTTGAATTCACCAGCATCAATCTTTCTATTCTGTGTTGAACTTGGTAGCAGCTGAAGAAACTCGTCTGAGAAACTATGCTTTCCTTTTTGCTCCTCTCCACTGCCTCCACTCGTAGATGCAACGCTCATAGCAGTACTCATCTTTGCAAGCACCTTGAATCTCTGACTGAATGATATTGAAAAAAATCTAAGCACAACTCTCTGTAACTCTTAGAAATTTTAATCACCTTAGAATACTGCAACAGCTCTGAATATCACTTTTCGCTCAAACAACAACTTGGCTCTGAAATCATAAACTTGGTGAATAAGAATGAATGCACAATCCCCTGTTTATAGCCATAGGATTCAGAGTACATGGCTCATAAGTCAGAAACATCAGTTTTTCCATTAAGTTGATATGTCGTGAGCTTTCAAAAACCTAGCCGTAGTTGCATGAAGTGACAGAAAGTCAAATTTCAAATTATGAATCCTTTGGCGCAATCATAAAACGGTTAAGACAGCTGACATGGCATCATTTGATTCATTCTCTGTCATACATCTCAGCTACCTTTTGTGCACAATAATCAAAATTCATGTATCTAATTGGCTGCCAGGTGATCTTCCTTGTCATGTCATCTACTTGGCGCCGCATTTCAGATCTAGTGATCAGGCGACCTCGTGACCTCATTAAGTCTCTTTGTCGCAACCACTTTTCCTTAACCATGGTCTGATCTCCAGACTAAGCGACAATGATCTTTCTTTACTTTGGCTGACCCAAGTCCTTCTAGTGATCAGGAGACAACGGTGAAACATAAGACATGGAGTTATCCCTAACTCATCATTCTTCTCCAGACTTCACGACTGGCCGTTACCTTTTAACATTCATAGTGATCGCTAAGTCGCTGGATGCTTACTTCTCATTTCAAGATTACACGACAACCTTTAGTCGCTGAGTCGGGTGATAAGTTTAACATGACCTTATTACTAAAAGGTACCCTTTCTCTGTTTACGGCGACCTCGCAACATACCTTAATCACAAAGTTAGAAGGACTTTTTCCCTAGGGCACTTTTATCTCCAGACTTCACGACCACCATCAGATCCCTTCATTTCTTCATCGCACGGTTGTCGCGTAATCGCTACATATTTCCTCATGCCTTTAAGTCATCTAGAGACTTCGTGACTGATGGTGAAAACACGTGCAGTCTCTTTATCACTTGATCCCTTTCCTCCTTCTGGTGACCTCGCGACAACCATTAGTTCTATGACAGATGTCATCTATTCCTTCATCCACTTAATACATTCTAAAAAAGTGAGTCATTACTCCTGTTCTGGCGACATCCCGACTGAGGGAAATTACTAACACCAAACCGTTAGTCACTGAATTGGTACTGTTATCCCTTAACTGCCATTTGATCATGAGACCTCGTGACTGAAGAGAAACCTAACTGTTTTCCAAGACCTAATCTAGCGATCATGCGACATGAAGTGAATTGCAAAGTCGGATAACATTTCTTTGACTTTCTGACTTTTCTCGCGATCACCCGACTGAGTAGTGGGTCCCATTCTTATAAAGCTTTATGTCATGAAGTTCAAGCGACAACCCGACTAAAGTGAAATCGTTAAGTCTTGAGACATTGCAATAATATTCCATTTCTTAAAGAGACTATGCGACATAAGGGAAAAGTGAAGTTGGGAGATCATTTAGCATATTCGTTCTGGGTAACGCGATCATGCGACCTAACTTAAAGCACATGTCTAAAGTGTTTGAAAAGGTAATGTTGAAACATAAGACATGGCCAAGGGTTTACAAATGCATCATTTTAACACTTGGATTTAGGGTTTTTCAGGGTTTTGACAATTTGGACAATATATGGGCATGAAAACCTAAAAATTTGCAGAGGGCAAGAAAAGGGACAAGGTAAAGCAGCAAAAATAGGAAATGCAACCAACAGTGATAAAAATGTTCTAAGAGCCAAGGTAGAAAGCCTTAGAGGAAATTTTGATGATCTCAGAATGAAAGAAGGAGAAAACATCACATAGTATAGCACAAAAATAAAAGTAGTCAATGCTACACAAGGTGTTGGAGGTACACTTGAAG
Organism: Thuja plicata; assembly: GCA_018584345.1. Classification (NCBI taxonomy): domain Eukaryota; kingdom Viridiplantae; phylum Streptophyta; class Pinopsida; order Cupressales; family Cupressaceae; genus Thuja; species Thuja plicata. The sequence continues at coordinate 623,633 of MU227694.1, forward strand.
AAGAAACAATGGTAAGTAAAATCTTAAGAACCTTATTGCCTATATATGCTATTAGAGTTTTTTCTATTCAAGAAATGAGAGCAGTTGCAAATAATATAGTTACTCTTCATAGTTTGATTGGTAGACTGATTTCATTTGAGATGAATAACTTTGATAATAGTGTCTTACCAAGTTTAGAGTCTGCATTTAAGTCTTCTATGAAAATAAGAAAATCTAATCATAGATACTCATCTAGAAGGGACAGTGAAAGTGAAAGTGAAGAAGAAGATCTAAATGAAATAGAAGCACTTATGGCTAGAAGAATATAGAGAGGCAAAGGTAAATACAAGGGAAAGCTACCACTTGTATGCTTTAATTGTAAAGAGATTAGACACTTTACTGCAAGATGTCCTAATAGAAGAAAAGATGACAGAAGTAATGACAGATCTTTTGAGAAGAAATATGATAGAGGTGATAACAAATATTACAAAGGTTACCAAAAAATTAGAAAGAAAGGATACCCGAGACTACAAGGATAAAGGAAAGAAGGCTAGCTACCTAGTTTCTTGCAAAGATGAAGATACTGACACCGAACCTGATGATGACATCGAGATGGTATTTGTAGCTGTGAAGAATGATTCAGAAGAAGATGAAAGGCATGAAGAAAATGAACTCATATCTAAGGTAAGTAAGAATGATATTTGGATTATAGATAGTGGCTGCACTCACCATATGACCGGTGACAAAGAAAAGTTTAACACTTTTGAATATTATAATGGTGGTATAGTAAGAATGGGAAATGATACACCTTGCCCAGTTGAAGGTAAAGGAACTATAATGTTGAATAACCTGATTAAATGTGAAAATGATTATTGGGTAAAATGATTGAATTATAATCTGTTGAGTGTTTCTTAGCTGAATAATTCGGGTCACAGATTAGCATTTGAGAATAAGAAGGCAAAGATCTTCAATGAATAAGGAAAACTGATTGGTATCGATGAACATACTAAAGGTAACTTATTCTATCTAAATGACACTAACACAACTTGCTTAATGACTAGAAACGAAGACATATGGTTGTGGCACAAAATATTGTATCATGTGAATTTTGACAACATGATGAAGATAAGCAGAGGAAGAAGTGTAAGAGGCTTACCGATGATGACAAAGCCAGACAACATCATGTGCAAAAATTGTCAAAAAGGTAAAATGAAAAAGTCTATTTTCAAAAGTAAAACCCATACATCTAATGATATTCTAGAATTAGTCCATGCTAATTTATGTGGACATATGAGGACAAAGAGTTATTATGGAGATAGATATTTTATTCTCTTTGTTGATGATTACTTTAGAATGATGACAATCATGTTTCTAAAAGAAAAATCTAAAGCATTCAAGATGTTTAAATGATATAAGGCTATGGTAGAAAAAAAAAGTGGTAAGGATCTAAAATGTTTAAGATCATATAGAGGAGGAGAATTTATATCAGATGAATTCACTAATTTCTGTAATGAGCATGGTATAAAAAGACAAGTTTCTACACCAAGAACACCACAAAAAAATAGAATTTATGAGAGAAGGAATGGATCAATAGTTGATTGTGCAAGAACACTAATGATAGAAAAGGACATCACCCAAATCTTCTGGAGGGAAGTTGTGAGCATTGTTGTTTATACACTTAATAGAGTACAATTGAAGAAGGACACAAAGAAGACACCTTATGAGCTATGGTATGGTAAAATACCCAATGTAAATTACTTCAAAATATTTGGTATTCAATGTTATGTCTTGAAGGATGATAGAAATGGAAAGCTTGATGCCAAAAGTGATGAAGGTATTTTTCTGGGGTATTCTACCAAGAGAAAAGCTTTTAAATGTCTAATCAAGGCTTCTAACAAAATAGTTGAAAGTGAAAATGTAAAGATTGATGAATTTGTAGAAAAGAATGAGTTGGAAAGAACAAAAGAACTAGAAGACTACAATGAGTTTGTATATTGTGAAGAACCCATAACTCTACCTGAGAAATAATGCTTAATTCCAGAACAACAGAATGTTGCAACTGATGGTCAGAATGTTGTTACAGATGGTCAGGATAATGATCAAGATAATGTGCAAGGTAATGAAGATCAAGGTGATACACAAAAAGTTTTACCTATACTTGCAAGATATGTAAGAAGGAACCATCCAGAGGACCAAATCATAGGAGATAAGAAAGTTGGTACAAGAACAAGAAGTAAGTCTTTAAACTCAAATTGCTTACTTTGTGAGTTTGAGCCAAAATCTATCAATGTTGCACTAGATAATGAAGAATGGATAAGTGCTATAAATGATGAGATTGAATAGATTGAAAATAAAAAAACATGGTCACTTGTGCCAAGACAAGATGACAAGAATGTCATCAGTACTAAATGGATATTCAAGAACAAGCTGAACAAGAATGGAGAAGTCACAAGGAACAAAGCAAAACTAGTATGCAAGGGGTATGCACAAGAGGAAGGTATAGACTATGGAGAAACCTTTGCACCCATTGTTAGGCTAGAAGGAGTAAGAATACTACTTGCTTATGATGCATATAAAGGATTCAAAGTATATCAAATGGATGTAAAGTCAACATTCCTAAATGGAATACTTGAAGAAGAGGTATACATTGAACAACCAGAAGGGTTTGTGGATACAGACAAGAGAAACATGGTATGTGGACTTCACAAAGCCTTATATGGATTAAAACAAGCTCCTAGAGCCTGGTATGAATGACTTTATTCCTATATAATAAGTATTGGACTCATAAGGACTAGTGAAAATAGTAATATTTATTTGAAAAAAGATACTAATGCTAACACTTTGATTGCTGAAATATTTGTTGACGACATCATATTTGGAGGCAATGATATGCTATGAAAATAATTTTCTTATGAGATGAGAAAAGAGTTTGAGATGTCTATGTTTGGAGAGATCAAGTTCTTTCTTGGCCTATAGATCATTCAACAAAGTGAAGGTATTTTCATTACACAGTCCAAATACATCAAAGAGGTCCTAAAAATATTTAAGATGGAAGATTCTAAACCAGTTGGAACACCAATGGCTACTAGAAGAAAATTAAAAAAGGAAGACAAGACAATAGAGGTAAATCAGACTTTGTATAGATCAATGATAGGAAAACTCATGTATGTTATACACACTAGACCAGATATTTCACATGCAGTAGGAATTGTTGCTAGATTTTCTGCTAACCCTAGAGAATCACATATGACTGTTGTGAAAACAATCTTAAGATATCTAAAGAATACTAAGGAATTTGGCTTATGGTATAAAAGAGAAAGCAAATTTTAACTAAAAGTGTTTACTAATGCTGATTGGGCTAGAAATCTCGATGACCAAAAGAGCACAACTGGAGGAGCATTCTTTATGGGTGGCAAACCTGCCACATGGATTAGCAAGAAGTAAGGATGCATCTCATAGTCTCTTGCAAAAGTAGAATATGTTGATGTTGCTGCAAATTGCTCAAATATTGCATGGATCAAATAGTTTCTTGAAGGTATGCATATGAAGATCTCAGAACCAGTGATTATCTATTGTGATAACACCAGTACAATAAACATTTCCAAGAATCTAGTCATGCATTCCAAAACTAAAAACATTGCAATCAAGTATAATTATTTAAAAGAACAATTTCAAGAAAAAGAGGTGATACTTGAGTATGTGCAATCAAAAGAATAGTTGTTTGATATCTTCACCAAGCCACTGCCCAAGGATACATTTGAGTATCTGAGAAAGAGACTAGGGGTCAAACCCTTATCTACCAGTCAGTAAAGGACTTAAGGCTGCATCAGCCTATATATTATCAAAATATCATTCATGTTGATGCAAGCAAAAAGATGAACTTCAAAGCTACATCTATATACAAAAAGGTATATATCCGAACCGAGCACCAGATCATATTGATGTATTGTTGATGGATAAGGTAAAATCAAGGAATATATTATGGATCATGAGAAAATATCACTTGACATTAAAGTTAGATATTTGTAAAATATTTTTTTGGCATTGTTGTCAAAGGGAGAGAATGTATCCATATTATCACAAGAAATTATTCATTATCAGATTACTCCAAACAGGGAGAGATCATATCTATAGGGAGAGTTGCTAACAAAAGACAGAGACATCAAAGAACAAGAATAGTCAAAAGAGAGATACTGACAAAAGGGAAGGATGTAACACATCAGAATAAGAAACACAGAAAGCTGTAAGAATCAAATCTAAGCTAACACAGAGCTTACCGGGAGTCAAACATTTTTATCGGTTATCAAAAAAAATTGTTTGGTAATTTGATGAATCTCAACAATTGTATTTCATATTGTATTAAAAATAGTATAGTGTGATAATATAGTATGTTTCCATCAATGCCAAAGGGAGAGATTAATGACATGTAATTGATTGAATGTTTGATAATGTTAAGTTGAAGATGATAGAAGACATTAAATCAGTTAATGGTTTGTATTGTCATTGATGTCAACTTGATATCATCTGTACGGTCATGTACATAACGCCAAAGACTTCAAAGAATCAATGGAATAGATATTATGCTTTTAGAAATGCATAAAAGTCAAGTATTCACTAAGTGATAGACAACACCGACGGAGTGCACACCATCAGTAAAGGTAAATAAAAAAAGTCATAGTGATACCCAACAAGTTGAAGACAGTATTGCCCGACAAATAAAAATCATAATGATACCTGACAAGATAAAAATAGAGTAGCCTGACAAAAAAAATCTAATGATGGCCGATGGATGGAGATCCTGAAGCTGACTGGAGTCACACCGATAGAACTGGAAGTTATCACCAATGACTAACTGCAGAGTTGACCAATAGAACATAGAGTTCAAAAATGACAAAATATCTAGCTGGAAGAGCTTAAGGATAGACTTAATTGGTTGTTTTATTTGTTTTATTTGACCATATTTAAGTAATTTCTTTAAAGAAGATTTGTACAGTTGGCAAGAAGATAACTATGAGATAAATCAGGAGTTAAATCATTAAATCAAATTGGCTGGATTGTTGTTCATGCCAAGAATCAAGAATAATGAAATAATGAATATCATGTCTATATAATAGATAAGCATAATTCATTTCCATAGTCACATAGAAGGGGAGTGAATAGAAAGAGGATGATGAAGGATAAATTCATACAGTCCTGATCAATCAAGCTGAAGGAGAGCTAAAGAATTATGTAGACCCAAATGAATAGTGAAGCACAACATCAAAAAGAAGAAAGTGTGGAGTACAAAGAATTGAATTGATATATTGATCAGAGAAGTAATGTACTTAAATAGATCTAAAAATCTGCAATTCAAGTTGCATTAGAAATAGGTCATAGTGTTTTAGTTTAACCATTGAAGCATCAAGTCTCTTAACAGAGTAGGACTTAACAGTCTTCTATATATTGAGGTACATCCAAAGGAGTGCCAAAAAGGTTGATTCATGAAAGTAGCATTGAAATTTCCAAAAGCCTATTGACAATCTAAGAAGAAGGCTGATTCAAGGATGGTAGCAAGATTTTCCTAAACCCTATTGATAGTCTAACAAGGAGGCTGATTCAAGGATGGTAGAAAATAGATGACCAATACTAAGTGAAAACCTCTATGTATAAAATCCTCTAACAAGGTCACACCTAACAGTGTGTTTGTAACCTTTAATATGGTTGGCTCCTAACAGGGCTCACTTCAGAAGAGTGAAAATTTGGGGTACTGGTCCTAGTGGTTTTTCCCTTAAGAGGGTTTCCACATTAAAATCCATGTTTTATGTGTGTATGGTTATTAATTTACTATTTTACATTTCACATATGCATTTATTGATTGATTGGTATACTCTACATATTTACTGAGTGTCGGTAAATAGTTTTACTGCTTATCGGTAATCAAGGAGAATAAGGGTAGACAAGGAAAACCGACAGATAGTTAAATCATTATTATTATTTCATGGCATGCATCTTGTAGGGACTTAATAATATGGGGTTTATTGATTGGTGGTTAAATTTTAAAGGATAATTTTTGAAGCCACTGATTCACCCCCCCCCCCCTCAGTTATTACTAATAGAATAGCTTTGTATTTGTACTAATACAAGGTCAGTACTCTGCAATGGTGAAACATCTACATCCATGTACTCAGTATCTGGTAATTCAACATCCATTACATCTTCATCTTTTGAAACATTATTTGTAGGACCAATATCATCCAATGCATCTTCTATTATTACTTCTGCATTATGAGTAGTAAGATCAATTGGGTCTACTTTTCATGTGCTCTCTTTTATCTGATAAATGATGGTTTCACTTTGGTTCTTTTTTTCATCTTGTTTCTTAGTAGTAGATATGCCAAATATATCTCTTCATTTAGAATCAATTTCCCTTTCCACAGATAGTATATCTCCATTCATGATTCTTAGTGCTCTTCCCTTGACCAAAAATTTCTTTGAATATTTCTTTAATGCATCTTCAATCTTAGATAGTTCCAGGTAAGGAATAGTATGCACAAGAGATGTTTCTCTCATTTCCTTCTCAACAGTAATTGCATACTCCAAACGTGCATCAATTTTTTTGTATAGGTCTTCAGGTAGCTTATCTATAATCTCAATAGGAGTCACTCTATGTCTCAGTAATGTCACAAAAATTGCATCTTCTATATTTTTCTTGTCTTCTTCACTTCTCTTTAAATATTTTACAATTCTAAATTCTCTAAATCCTCTTGATTCCTTTAACCCTTCCAAAATGTCATCAAGAGTCTATGGAGCTCATGAGAGTTAAGCCACGGGAACTGATTTATCTAGCTCAACAATTTTAGTCTCACTATCTTTCCCAAGTATAAACTTCCTTCATGAACTTATAACAGTTTTTCCTCCTCATGTTCTCCTATATGTTTTACCTTTTGGTTGTACAATTTTGAAACTTTCTTTCCCTTTGGTTTCACTAAAGAACTGGTTAATCTTCCAGTGCCTATTGTGCTTGGTGAAGTTATAGTTTCCAATTGTTTTCAGCAACAATAATATATTTCTCATCATTTGTTTCAACAACACATGTCTCACCCACTTTTAATGTCTTGGAGAGATTATTAATCATCATTCATGTTTTCTTGACTATTTTAAGTATCAAAATTTTCTGTTTATTCCTTACTTTCACCTCTTTATAGGTGTCATAACTCTTAGATTTGGGATCAACAAGTTTAGCAAGTAGCACTTCAAATCCAATATCAATGTCCACTTCATAACCTGCCAGTTATACCCATTTAGTTCTAGGCTCAATAGACTTGATAGTACAAGTGTTAGTGTCAACCTCAAAACATATATTATCTTGATATTTTGCAACCAGTTGAGGTGGTATCCTATACCTCTTATGCATTGTTTCTTGGAAATTCAAAAAATATTCAGACGTGATAGCATCAACATTATCTCCTAAACTCTATATGTACTAATTTATCTAATAAAGAATAGTTTTTCTGGGGATCCAAAAAACATCTCCAATGGAGGAAAATGAATTCTTACAATAGAAGAATATACATACCAATAATAAACCAAACTTCATTGTGTTAGTATTTGCTTTCATGATTATGTTCATATTGTCTTCTAGTTGTTTTAGCAAGATTTCAGATACATCCAACTTAATTCCTTTCTTTACTAGCTTGTATACCAAATCCACTGCTTTGCATGGTACCTATACACTTGAGACAATTGGAATACTTGATACGATAAGATATTGCAAGCATACCATAACTTGGGGTCTGTAACTATGGATATTCTCATCCCTCTACCATCCCATTATGCTTGAGTGAGCTCAGTGAGTTTACCCTTGTTGATTTTATTTGCGGCCTTGGGCTTGTCTTTGATGGGGAATCTAGTAATGATATGCAGTATATCCTTAGTGATCTTCACAGGTTCATCTAACCACATAAATTGGTCATGTACTTGGTTGAGTACCATACTTATCCATTCTATCTAAAAAACCCTCAGTAAGTGAGCAATGTGTGCCAAACCTTTTGCTTCTAGGTGAATATGCTCATCCTTCACTTTCCCATTCTTGCATAACTTGTTAAATGATGTATCAATTTCAACTTCTCAAAAATCCACAATCTTGTAATGTATAAAAGTACATACATCTTTGATCAAAATAAATCTCAAAGGTATTAAAGATAGGGAACATGTCATATCTATCTTGGCTACTATGTCTGGGGGTAATTTGTATTTTGGATTAAGTGGTTCTACTTCCTTTACAAGGTATTCTGTAACTTTGGTGTCATTTATAACTTTAAATTCTTTGACTAAAAAAACTATAGCACGCTTCAACAAACCACAAATTTGCAAAACTCAACTCAGAAAATATCTCAAATGTTTCTAAAAAATCTTTCAAAGATTCACAAAATACCTTGTAGTCACTTTGAATTTGCTACAGATAGTGGCTTTTTAAATGTTCTTGATGTTCTTCTATAAACGTTAGGTTTAAATGATTTGCAAAATTATGTATTTATACTTTTTCCTTGATAAGGGTTTCCAACGGCTCTATTGATGTGCATTAAATGCACTTTCTGAGTCCCTTTTAACTTTTATTAATGACTGCATAGTAATTTTTCTTGACTGATTTAAACAAAATAACTATATATAACAATATTCATTCAAAAATCAAACAGTTTATCCAATTGCATCTCAATATGCTGATATGGATCTCAACTCTATTTTTAGGAACTTAAGTCAGATTTTTTATAAGAACGCAGTTCCTACATACCTCTCACTGACTAGGTGGATCTTGATGCAACCAACTTGGTAGAGATGGTATAGTCTATGCTTCCAGATGATGTCCTTTCATCCCGAGTCTTTCTCCTTCAGGTTTTGTTCATTTTTATTCGATTTTCTCAATAGTAGTAGGGGATTTTACTTCAGATTCATCTTTGGTCAGTGCATCACCTCGGTATTTACAATTCCTCACAAGATGTCCTACCTTACAAAAATGAAAACATACCATGACAGGATTTCTCCATGCTCTTCTATTTTTACTGTTACACACTAAATTTTTCACCCTAGGTCAAGCTCTCCTAGTCTTGATAATCTAGTATAACATGAAAATCATTTCCAAGTTGTGGGACGTTTGCTAACTAAAATGAGACCTCTAGGTTTGAGGTTGGTTCCTCTTGGATAATCACCAAAATTTTAATCTTAACATGAAAGTAAAATTTTGAGGGAAAAGGGATAGAAGGAATGCATGAAAGGGAAATAACAGAATAAGCAAACTATCCTACTAGGTGATACACTGAAAGTAATATGAAGATAACACAGTGGCCACACCAACATGAAGACTCTTAGATCTAATAGAATATAATATTTCTAAACAGGCTTGCATAAGTATTTTACAGAGAGGTCCAAAATAGAAAGAGGCTATTCAAGGAAAGAAAACATTTCACAAAAAATAGCTTTCCTAAGAAATTTAGAAACAGATTGTGACCTACAAGAAAATGTTCACTTCAACAAATGGATGCATAAATGAGACAAAATAGTTAGGGATGAAAAAAATCCACAAACTATCTAAATCAAATCATCTACAATAGCATGCAAATATGTTGAAAAAGAGAAGGGCTCTAGAATCTAAGAATTCTCTAATATAAACCAGTGTATCATATTCATTAAGAGAAAATAGAGAAAGAGAGAAATTAGAGGACAAAAAAAATGTCACAGATAATTCCCACAAAGTATGGATTCCAATGAAAGATTACAAATTGCCAAAATTAGAGGGCACAAAGAATGGCTCAAAAAACTTTTACAACTAGAAAACTCTAATTACCAACAACTTCTAAAACTATTATATACATCCTCCTTTGGCACGCAGGCTTGGAGCAAGTCTGATTCAGGAATTAGGGTTGCAATTCATATGCAATAGAATAATATGAAACCCTAATACTATCAATTCTTCTCATAAATGCATCAAGGAAAAATCCTTAGAAATATCTTGTTTGATGTGATATGGCTTTGAATATCCTTCCCATCACCATAACTATGCTTCTTAGAAGTCGACCATTCCATCTACTTCCCTGCAAGTCAGTTTTGTCATAACTCTGAGATCAGATATTTAAATTTTTAAATGTTTGAAAGATGACGGTCAATGGAAGCATAGATATTTCATCCATGACCGAGATTCAAAATTGATTTCTCTTTAAAACATAATCGTCAATCTCATCCTTTGACCAGTGAGTGACTTTAACCCATGCCCTAACTCTCCACTCACCTTTGGTTTCATTTTCCATATGTGTCTCAGAGTCTGTAGAGCTTTCTACTAACCCTAGCTATATCATGAGACTTGGTGACTAGGTAGTCTTGTAGTCTCTTTATCTTTTACTTAACTTTGTATCCATTCAGAGACTTGGTGACAACCATAAGATCTAACTAAGCATCAATGACTATGATCATATATTTTAACCTTTAATCTCTGCAACCCTAATTTCATCTAGTGATAATGCAACTGAGTATATCAGAAAAGGAACATGTGGCATCATGGCACATTGCCTCATACATTAAACAAATTGCATCTTTTCTTTAAGCCATAAAACCAACCATTTGATCCTTTCAAACTTGGACTAAGATTACCTTTGTGATGACATCAGACCTTCACTCAGGTTTAACTCATCTTTAACCATGGTTCACTGAATCCTTTGTCTCTGATTCATGACATAATTTCTTCAATTCTGAGTTTATAATGAGATCACACGACTACCATAAGATTAGATTAAGATCAACGGCCATGGTGAAGTTGCTATATGATTTTGGAATATTCCCTTTCTTCATGAGACTCAGTAACTAAGAACATAGAACCCAGGCCCGCTGCTTCCATGTGTCACACTGTGATTTTCCAATGGTTTCCAATGTTGCAATCTTTGACCCTTTAACCAAACCCATCTTCTAACCATGATTCATTCAGAGACCTTGTGACTGAACAGTCTTGTGGTCTCAAAATACTCTGTTTAACCTTGGTTTGTTTATGAGACTATGTGACTAAAGGGATTTTAACTTTACTCAGCTTCAAACTAGAGTTATGTCTGTGGGGTCAGAAATACACTAAGTCATGAGATCTCATGATCTTTGGTTAACTCTAAGTTACATCACGATACCTCACAACTCCCCTTTGATCAATCATGATCCAATGACTATCGTGAAGTTGCGAGAACCTATGAAAATATTATATTTTCTATTGAGACCACGTGACTGAAGGAAAACTCATAGTCACCAAATAATTTCAGAATATTCCCTTTGATTACATGACTTGGAGACTAAAAGAAGTCTTGAGGTCACTAAATGATATGGAATATGTTGTTTCCTTTCTGCGACCTGGAGATCAAAGGAAAATGCAAATGTGCACATGGATTTTTAAAAAAAATAAGGGCCCAAAAAGGTAATGACAAAATAGAAAAGGCATTGGCTGAACTAGGGTTTATACCAAATTTGCATAGGGTTTTCTCATGAATTAGGGTAAAATAGAGAAAATAGAGACTAAAAAGATTGTAGAGGTCAGAACTAGGACCAAAAAATTTAAGGTCTTTCTCACAGGCTAGGCTCAACCATCATGGGAGCCACATTTCACTCCACCTATAGCCAAAATTTACCAGATGAGGAAAATTTGGGTAACATTCTTGGCAATTTCTGTTGGATGTTTTCCTAGTAGACATTGAGAACTAGTAGCCTTTTATATTCATGGGGCATAGGAGTCATCCTCTGATAAGAAATAGAAACTTTTGAAATAGATTGAAACTAGGAGGAGGAACTACTAAATATGCACGAGCACTTCTTGAAAAGTAGGAACCTAACTTAGAAAGAAGGAACATAAAACATGGAAACTTAATAACAAATATTTACGAGGAAGGAAAAACCTCAAAACAAGGCTTCAAATAGAATCCATTCACAGAAATGGGCAAGGGATCTGCTTCAAGAGTTCATAGCTGAAAATAATTATGCTCCTTACATTCTATGATGATGAATGGACCTCCCTCGAAGGAATCAAATTTAGTATGTCTTCTAAGCTTGGCCTTGAACTCATCCCATTTAATGATTTTATCTCCAATTTTAAAGTTTCTAGGCCTGGCTCTTTTATCAAAGATTCTCTTTGTTTGCATTTGATGGAATTCCATATCTTTCATGGATTTATCTCTATGTTCTTCTAATTTCATAATCTGCAAAGGATCTCTTTCTTCTAACAAGAAATATTGAGTAACTAAGTCCAAAGCTGGCAATTTGGTTGAAATAGACAACTTAGCTTCTCTCCCATACACCAACATGTATGGAGAATTCTCAATGATATTTTTGGGGGTAATTTTTTCAAACCATAAGGCAGATTTCAATTTGGTGTGCCAATCTCTTTGGTTATCTTGTAGCATCCTCTTGATTATCCTAATCAAGTTCTTATTGGTTGATTCTGCCAAACCATTTCCATGAGGGTAATAGTTTGAACTTGTGTTCAAATAAACACCATCTCTAATTGACCACTCTTAAACTTTGAGGCCTATGAAAGAAAGTGCATTGTCTAAAATAATGGAGTTAGGGACACCAAATCTATGAATTATATCATTATAAAAATTAAGGACAACACTCTCATTTAATTCCTTCAATGCAATTGCCTCTATCCATCTAGTGAAATAATCCATTGCAGCAATTATCCACTTATGGCCTACACTATATGAAGGATTAATCATGCTAATGAGATCTATGCCCCATTTCATAAAAGGTTGCTCTGTTCTGATGGGCTGAAGGGGTAGAGATACAAGCCTCTCTTTTCTTTCAAACATGGCACATTTGATGCATTTTCTCACATAATCATGACTATCTTTTCAGATAGATGGCCAATAGTATCCAGCCCTCATGATTTTAAAAGTAGTAGTCCTAGGAGAGAAATGACCTCCAAAAGGTCCATCATGAAATTAAAATAGGACATCTGGTACCTTTTCCAAATCAATACATCTCAAAAGGACACTGTTGTGATCCTTTCTATAAATAATTTCATCGATCAGCACAAAGGGGATAGATTGTAGTCTATAATATCTTCTCTTGGCTGAATCTAGATCTATAGGACATTGTCCTATCTTTAGGTAATGAATCATGTTAGGCAACCAACCTGCTGCCTTGGCATGTTCTTCTGTTGAATGCACAATTAAGAATAAATTCATTTTCTCTAAATCCTTTGGACCCTCATCCCCTATCAACTACTCACAAAGAAATCTTCCTCTAACTAACTTGGTAGTTTGGATGTCAATGTCATATTCCATCACTCTAGTAATCCAACCAACCCTTTTCTCATTTAGGTCTTTAGAAAGCAACAACTCTTTGACACTTGGCTGAGTAACCTTTAAGTGTACCTTGCTATGAGTAAATAGATATTTGAACTGTTTTAGGCTCTTCACCATAGAAAGTAAACATTTTTCCACAAAATAATATCTCTGTTCATATTCTTCTAAACCTTTGCTAAAGAAAGCAATAGGCTGCTCCAATCCTTCAGAATTTTCTTGGGTCAACATTGCAGATATAGCATCGTAACCTCCATAAGAACAAAGGATAAAATCCTTACTAAAATTTGGGTTTAATAGGGTAGGAGCTTCTATCAAAGCCTCTTTAATAGCTTGTAAATTAGCCTTCCCTTCTTTACTCCAGTTAAAAATGGAACTCTTCTTCAACATAGTTTTCAAAGGCTTTAATAAATCTATAATATTAGGCAAGAAACGCCTAACAAAGTTAATCCTTCCTATGAAATATTGAAGACCTTTCTTGTGATTTGGGAGGGGTAGATCTAAGATAGCTACAATCCTTTCAGGGTCTACTATGATTCCTTTCTTGGATACTATACATCCTAAAAAGTTCCCTTCATGAACTGCAAACACACACTTCTAGGGATTAAGAGATATCCCAAAATCTCTACACCTTTCAAATATTTTCCTCAGGTGTTTGATATGGTCTTCTGCATGTTTAGAATAAATATTTATGTCATCTAAGTAGACCAGTACAAATTTTTACATGAGGATTTTAAAGACCATATCCATTGCCTTTTGAAATGTAGAACCTGCATTAGACAAACTAAAGGGCATCTTTTGATAAGCCATCGTTCCCCACTTGGTTGTAAACGCAGTCTCATATTGATCTTCTTCATGAACCATGATCTGATTATATCTTGAATAGCCATCCATAATGAAAATCTCTTAGATTGAGAGACACACTATAGGATTTTCTCCATAGAGGGTAATAGATGGCAGTCTTTTATGGATGCCCTGTTAAGGTCCCTAAAGTCAACACATAGCCTTAATTCCCCATTTTTTTTTTCTGACAGACACAAGGTTGGAAACCCAACTAGTATGCTTGATGGGGTAAATAATTCCACTTTCAATTAGTTTTAGCACTTCTTTGTGGATAAGTGGTTTAAGCTTGGGGTTGACAGGCCTTTTCTTTTGCCTGATTGGTTTCACATTTGGCTCTAATTCAATGGTATGTTGAGCAAGGGCTTGGTTAAAACCTTTGAGGTCTTTATATTTCCATGCAAATATATCACTAAAATCTTGAAATAATTGGGTATAGGGCTACTTTTTTGAATCAGTATTTACATTCCCAACTTGCAGAATTTTACCTTGCTCCAATTTTAGTTCAGTACAATGCTCTTGTTGAACTACCAGGCCATCCTTACTACATTTGACTTGATCATATTTTTTGAAAATAGATTCTAAGGTGACAAGACCCTTGGGCATCTTATTTAATATGAGTTGCACCACTTGGTCACCATAGTTCTGCATTAGTCTACCTTGGTTATGTTCTGAGAAAACATCCTCCTCAAATAAGAACTGTAGAATTTATTGATCATTGTCAAACACTTTCCTATTAATATAATTATTAGGGATAGAAGGTCTAACAATCACTTTGATATGTTGTTGGTCCCTCTCTTTTGAAACACTATTAGGGATGTCATACTGAGATCCAACAATAGATAATCTATTTGCATTTTGATTTATTTTCCTAGGGATAGAAACAATATTGAAAGCATGGAAATCTTCTATAGCATCCCAAACTCAATGCATGTGTGCTCTCATTTTATCATTTTTTGTTTCACTTATCCCTCTTACTTTTCTAAAAACCAACTCACAATCACCATAAACTCTTAGGGCTTTGATCCCTCTCTTTCCTTCCCATTCCAATCCATTCACTAGGATCTCATATTCAACAATGTTGCTAGTGCAAGAGAAACTGAACCTAAAGGTTGTACAATACTTCTCCTCGTTAGGAGAGACTAACATCGCACCACCACTAGCACCATGTCTGCTTCTAGCACCATCAAATTATAGCTCCCAAACTTGGTTGTTTTGATCCTCTGACTCAGTATTTGTCTTAAAAATATTTGTCTCTATAGATTCATGTTCTTGTAACAAATACTTTCCCAAACTAGTATCACAAATAACATTGGCTTGGGCCTCTGAAGATCTCTCTGATTCTAAATCATCTAGATAGATATTTGGGATACCTTCTATTTTAGTGTTTTTTTCTCTGATGATTGGGAAGTCATTATTGTTAAGGGAAAGGTATCTTTTATTGATTACATTGGACACATAAGGCTCTATATGGTGTGCTACCAATGATTCAAACTTGATAGTAACCTTAGCTCCATATCTTGTATGGAAAAGCATGTGAGACCACTTAGAAGAAAGATAGCCTCCTATCTTCAATGTAAACTCCCTTGATAAGCATATGGAAAAAAAGGTAGGGAGGTCTATGATATATATGTCAAGTAGGATAGAGAAATAGGGGCTTGCATGGAGGATTAAACTAGTATCCTTGGCCACACCTATTGTGTTTACTAAGGAACCATCAAGCTTGATAACCCTCTTTTGAAAAGGTTCATATTTCAGTCCCAATTGGTCAACCACTTTCTTAGGCATGCCAGTGCTAGTATCTCCAATATCTACTATACAATTATGTACTAAATATTTTCTAATAATTAAAGATACATAAAAGGGAGGTGGTTTTAAGTTCCTACCTTGAATGGTATTTTCTTTGGAGTTGCTTCTTGGAGCCTCCTTGTCTTGATCAGTGTTGACCAACACTGGATTTGTTGTATCTTTTGTGGGTTGAGGAGTTCACACTTCACCCATAGCCTTCTTCAATATTTTAGGCTGCCTTGGAATATCCAAAGAGTCCCACATAGACATAGTAACATTTTCTTTCTTCACATTGTCCACAATGTTGAAATGTATTGTTGTGTGTACTCTTTGGTGTGCTTTCACTATGATGGGATCAACCTCCTTGGAAGGTTTATTCTCCTTGATTGGAATGATGGGGACCCTCTTTAGTATGATATAATTAAATGGTTGTGAAGATTCTCTAGATGTAGAAGCCTTAGCCCTATCTCCCATTTGCTCCATGTCTTGAGCCCTTCTTTTAGACCTAGTGTTGGTAGCAATTGGGGATTCACCATTAAATCCATTGAAATCTTGTTCCTCCTAATTAGGGAGAGTGGTCTCATCAACATATACTTCTTGTTGGGGCATTGACCCACTAGAATAGGCCTTTGATTGTATATTTGAAGCATTATGCACCATAAGTTCTTGGTATACCCTTCAATTTGAGCATGTTGTTTGGTTATGGGACTGATTACAATGATAGGACCATTCCATCTCTATATAAATATTATTTTGACTTGGGAACACATCCCTAACTAGATTTTCAAAGTTAAGAGGTGTCAGATTATAAGGTTGAAATTGCCTTTGATTAAAAATTTTCCTTTGTCCCTAATAACCTCCTTGATATGGTGACCTATTCTGCTAGTAAGACTGTCCTTGATTCTGATACTTCTGATTAGGACCTTTTTATGCTGTTGATTGGATGGTCTACTCCCTTTATCCTATTTCTTTAAGATGGTCAACTCCTTGGTCATATTTTGCAATGAGTTGGTCATTTCTTGCTGATGACTTTGCATCTTTTGCTGATTGTCTCTTAATTCAAGTAGCTCTTGAGAAGGGACTGCTTTTGATTCCTCACTACTTGTATTAGCTTGAGGTGCTACTATGATTGTTATAGGGGTAAAAGGAGGTATGTTTAGAGGTGTAGTGGGCTAAATATTAGGAAAGGTAAGCATGGGTGGCCTTCTGGATATCATGCCTACCTGGATCAAACAATTTTCATCCTTTACAGCTATGTCAAAA
Source organism: Thuja plicata (assembly GCA_018584345.1). NCBI lineage: Eukaryota > Viridiplantae > Streptophyta > Pinopsida > Cupressales > Cupressaceae > Thuja > Thuja plicata. The sequence continues at coordinate 640,807 of MU227694.1, forward strand.
GCCCGAGGGAACGAGGTACCTCCCATGGATTGGATCATGATAGAGATCTAAGCATGAAAACTTTGCAAGAATTATTATACTAAGATAGGTATTCTATTCCATGTCTTTAGGAATATATTATTTAAATATGTCATGTATTCTTGAGGATCTCTCCTTATGGTTGTTAGTTGCTCAACCAAAGATAAGTTATCTGATTCATCTTCAAAGTATCTACTTAATGAATCTCATAATCCATCCCATGATTTAATATAACCAATAGTTAGATTTATAAACCATTCTAACTAGGCGTTACCTTTAAAAGAGGTTGTTAATAGCTTGGTAGCCACATCTTCTTTTTTGATATTGCTTATACTACAAATAGTAGTCACATCTCTTATATGTTCAAAAGATGTTTGTCCTTCAACTGTGAAATCATGTAGACTTTTGAGTGCTACCAAGGGCACATCATGATGTTGAGAAAAGTTTAAATGACTTCCCTGGTTGAAGGGTGCAAAGGAAAACCCTCTAGCCATAGCGGGAGCTGTGATTTGCTGAACAACAACTCTGTGAGTTGTATTTAAGGGTGGAGCTGAATCTTCTTGTAGTTGTCTAGTTAAGGATCTTCCTCTCCTTCTGAAATGAAAAGGAAAAGGTCTCCTCTCTGAAGTATCAAGTGGTGTAGACTATACCCTCCTTGTAGGGGGTGTTCTTTGAGATGATATCCCTTTATATTTTCTCATTAAAGGCAGCTGCAAGAACTCAGAAACCTTTGAGCTTCTTGTTTCAATATTTCTCATAAACTTTGAACAAGACTGAATCTTCTGTTCTTCACCAATGGATTTGCCAGATGTACTATCAAAATGAAACCTCTTTTAGGTCTATACTATGCAATCAGTATATCAATGATAGCATAATCTTGAAAATAAACTTCCTTTAGGTGTGTCCCACCGGGCGTGCCAGAAATTGTTATACACTAAATTTTGCACCCTAGGTCAAGATCTCGTGGTCTTGAAAATCTAGTATAACATGGGAATAATTTCCACATTGTGGGACCTTTGCTAAATGAAATGAGACCTCCAAGTTCTAGGTTTGTTCCTCTTGGATAATCACCCAAATTTTCTTCTTAACATGAAAGTAAACTCTTGAGGGAAAAGGGATAGAAGGAATGCATGAAAGGGAAATGACTAAATAATCAAACTATTGTACTAGGTGATACACTGAAAGTAATATGAAGATAACATAGTGGCCACACCAATATGAAGACTCTTAGATATAATAGCACATAATATTTATGAATAGGCTTGCATAAGTATTTCACAAAGAGGTTTGAAATAGAAAGAGGCTATTCAAAGAAAGAAAAAATTTAACAAAGAATAACTTTCCTAAGAAATTTAGACACATATTGTGACCTGCAAGAAAACATTCACTTCAGAAAATGGATGCATAAATGAGACAAAATAGTTAGGGATGAACAAAATCCACAAAATATCTAAATCAATTCATCTACAATAGCATGCAAAGATGCTGAAAAAGAGAAGGGATTTGGAATCTAAGACTTCTCTGATATAAACTAGTGTATCATATTCATTTAGAGAAAATACAAAAAGAGGGAAATTAGAGGACAGAAAAAATGTCACAGATAATTCCCACAAAGTCTAGATTCCAATGAAAGATTACAAATTGCCAAAATTAGAGGGTAGAAAGAATGCCTTAGATAACTTTTACAATTGGAAAACTCTAATTATAAAAAAATTCTAAAACTCTTATATACATCCTCCTTTGGCATGTAGGCTTGGAGAAATTCTGATTCAAGAATTAGCATTGCAATTCATATGCAATAGAATAATCCAAAACCCTAATACTATCAATTCTTCTCATAAATGCACATGGAAAAAATCCTTATAAATATCTTGTTTGATCTGATATGGCTTTGAATATCCTTCCCATTGCCATAAATATGCTTCTAAGAAGTTGGCCGATCCATCTACTTCCCTGCAAGTCAGTTCTGTCATAAATCTGAGATAAGATATTTGAATTTTTAAATGTTTGAAAGATAATAGTCAATGGAGGTGCAAATATTTCATCCACGACCGAGATTCAAAATTAATTTCTTTTTAAAACATAACCGTCAATCTCATCCTTTAACCAGTGACTGACTTTAACCTATTCCCTAACTCTACACTCACCTTTGGTTTCATTTTCCATATGTGTCTCAGAGTATCCAGACCTTTCTACTAATCCTGGCTATATCACAAGACTTGGTGACAAGGTAGTCTTGTAGTCTCTTTATCTTTTACTTAACTCTGTATCTGTTTGGAGACTTGGCAAAAACCACAAGATCTAACTTAGCATGAATGGCTATGATCATATATTTTAACCTTTAATCTCTGCAACCCTAATTTCATCTAGCAACAACGTGACTGAGTATATTAGACCAGGAACATGTGGCATCATGGTGCATTTCCTCATACATTAAGCAGACTAGATCTTTTCTTCAAGCCATAATGCAAAACATCTGATCCTTTCAAACTTGCATAGAGATTACCTTTGCGATGACATTAGACCTTCACTCAGCTTTGAATCATCTTTAAGTATGGTTCACTAAATCCTTCATGTCTCTAAGTTGTGAGATAATTTCTTCAACTCTGAGCTTATAATGAGATCACGCGACCACCATAAGATCATATTAAGATCAACGACCATGGTGAATTCACTATATAATTTCAGATTATTCCCTTTCTTCATGAAACTCAGTGAGTAAGAACATAGAACCTGGGCCCACTACTACCATGTGCCACACTATGATTTTCCAATGGTTTCCAATGCTATAGTCTTTGACCCTTTGAGAAAACCCATCTTCTAACCATGATTCATTCAGAGACCTGGCGACTGAATAGTCTCGTTTTCTCAAAACATGTTTTTTAACTCTGGTTCATTTATGAGAGTATCCAACTAAAGGGATTTTAACTTTACTCAGCTTCAAACTTGATTTATGTCTGTGGGGTCAGAAATACACTGAGTCATGAGATCTCATGATCTTTGGTTAACTCTGAGTTACATCACGAGACGTGGTGACTCCCCTTTGATCAATCGTGATCCAATGACTGTCCTAAAGTCGGGAGAACCTATGAGAATATGATATTTTCTATTGAGACCACACGATTGAAGGAAAACTCATAGTCACCAAATGATTTCAGAATATTCCCTTTGATTACGAGACTTGGAGACTAAAAGAAGTGGAATATGTTGTTTCCTTTCTGTGACCTGGAGATCAAAGGAAAATGCAAATGTGCACATGGATTTTGAAAGAACTAAAGGGACCAAAAAGGTAATGACAAAATAGAAAATGGATTGGACAAACTAGGGTTTATACCAAATTTGCATAGGGTTTTCTCATGAATTAGGGTAAAATAGAAAAAATAGACACTAAAAATATTGTAGAGGTCACAACCAAGACCAGAAAATTTAATGTCTTTCTCACAGGCTAGGCTCAACCCTCATGGGAGCCACATTCCACACCACCTATAGCCAAAATTTACTAGATGAGGAAAATTTGGGTAACAGTTCCTTCCATGCATCAACATGCAATTTTTAGGAATGTGTCCATAGCTTGCATAGGATAAACATGAAATTCTTGTATTATAGTCTCACGGTATAAAATTTCCTTCTTAGTTGGTTTTAGCATTCTCTTGGTTAGACTTCCAATTTCCATTTCTTTTCTTTATTATGCATTCTTCAGCTTTGTGTCCAAACTTATTACAATTCTTGTAGTAACCATCAAACTTAGGTTTCCTTGTGTTGTTAGAAATAATTGTTCTGCATTCAAATGCTTGATGTCTATACCTATTGCATCTAAAAAAATAACAATAAAACTTAGGTATACTTGGTGATTTACCTTTCCTGCTTCTGCAGACAATGGTAGTATGTCTAGGCTTCCCACAATAATTGCAACTTGGCTTCTTTTGTCTCAGTGGGGATGTAGTACTTTCATATTTTTGTGCTTTTCACAATTCTCCTTTCTTTTTTTTGTCATTTCTTTGTTTCTAATTCTTGAATTGTTGATCTAGATATTTTAGTGCTTCTTCATTTCTTTTTAGTATTTCATTTGCATATTTATTAGATTTTAGTCTTTTATCTATTCTATCAATTCTATCTTTCAATGCTTGATTCTCAAACTCTTTTATGATGTTATCTTGATTTGCACTCAAAAGTTGATCGACCATGTCATAGTGAACTTGTGTCATTCTCATGATCTCATTATCTTTTTCCAATAGTTTCATTTCAGCTTGTCTTTAATCATTTTATACTATTTTATTTTCATCTTCAACAATCCTCTTTCCTTCAATCAATTTGGTCATTCTTATCATGTCGGTTTCAAGATCTATCTTCATTAGGTCCAACTACTTGGTAAGTGTATCATTCATTTCCAGTAGTTCTTTTATAGTTGTCTCAAACTCATCAGTTAAACTACCTTCAAATGTTGTTTCAAGTGTATCTTCTTTTTCTTGTGTAACCTTTAGTTCATCATAAATTCTCTGTCTAAACCTTAGAGATCTCTCAAGTTTCTTCTTCAGATCAATGATTAACTCTCTTGCACCTTCCAATTTGGATTCAAGACCATCAAGTCTTTTGTATTCCCTACAAGTTTCCATGACTAGGATCTTTAACTCTCGAGTGGTCAAACCCTATAACTCAAGAGTATAAGCTTTGATACCAATTTTTGCAATAACTACATGGAAACTTGGGACTGAGAGGGGAGGGGTGAATCAGTACCGCAAAAAATTTTATAACTTAAAATGTATACTGTTGTTGTTGTTTACCAATTTCAATAACTTGAATTAAAACATAAAACATAGCATGAAAACATTCAAGTAAATGAACTCGTAACTCCATGATTTTTTTTACACATAAATCCTTGGTTAGAGGAAAAAACTATAGTGGGGATGACACCCACAACCTTCTCTAACTACAGTATAAAGGGTGCTCGGTTAGAGGTTACATAGTTTAGCCATTTTGACAGCTTACCTAGTTAAGAGTACACAAATAATTGTTAAGTCTACCTGGTTAGAGGATTTTACAATCTCTACTCTTAGGGATGTACCTTGTTAAAGGTTTTACATAAATCAGATTAGTTAAGATCTACCCAGTATTGTGATTTCTAGCTCTCAATATAATAGTAGTAACAACTTATAAATATCTTTTATAATTGCATCAATTACAAATGCTGATCATACTTTATGTGGTCTAAAATAATTGTGTTACCTCAATTACAATATGTAACATTGCTCAAATTTTCTCTGTTGTAGAAAAATATCAGCTCTATGTGCTCTACTCTGATTTCTATTCAGTAATAACAGTCTTCTCTATGTTCTATCTCTTTCTCCTCTATTTTCTTAATATCCTCTCTTCTTCTCTTTAAATCATCCTTTAAGTATAAGATTTATTTACTCTTAATCTTATGCATTAGGTCACTGATAAATTATTTCAACCGTTAGATATGCTTTTCCACTTGGTGACAGTGTCACTTTTACCTCAGTACTTGGTGTTTTTCTTGGAAATAGAAATCTTTGATTAACCGCTTAATATACTTCTTAGATATTCTCTTTGAATTATTTTGGTCATTTATCATGTAAAAAAATCATCATTGTACATTGTAAAATCACAATTAATATGGTATTAATGTATTAAATGCATTCTTATTGCTTTACAATCAATTAATTAACTCAGTAGAATAACTTATCTTCACTCGGTTAACTTTCTCTTTAGTACTCAATAATTGTTAACTCGGTCTGTTGTCTATGATCTTGGTGTTCAGTAAACTATGTGATTTTGGTGTTGTGTCTGCACTTTACCGAATTCACTACCTTTCTTGGTGTACATTACCAACTGCTCATATATTTTCTTTTATTCCTTTCACCAATTGAATCTTTTGATTCTTATAAATTTTTCTAAACTAATGACAACAAAATATCCTATGGAGATAACATTTAGTCATAAAAGAATGGGATTGGTCTTAAGCCATTCCATATCACTTCTTTTTTTCACCTTAATATGCCTAATCATTTATCTTCTACTTTCTAGAGTTATAGTTTTGATACTTGAAGTCTCCAACATTTGCTTCAAATATAGTTCTAGTCTTATTTTTATCATATGTTAGAAAACATCACTATGACATATGCAACTATACTACATAGAGGTGATGATGTTGATGGCTTTCATTGTAGGCATGCCCATCACTCATTATATTTTTGCAAATGACTTCATTGAAGTCCTAAAGAAAAAACATGTTGTTGGCACATATCAAGAAATGGTGAGGAGTTACAACCACTTAACAAATGCAGGAACTATTATTTTTCCCCCTTTTCTGAAGAATTGGCAATGCATTTGAAGTCCATGTTAAGTTATCATTCTTGGGTGGTTAATTGATTGAACGGTTTGGATCATTATTTCATTTATATCAATGCATGTGAAAGTGGAAGCATTTTTTAAGGTCTTCTACCAAAAGTTCTGAATATCTACTCTACAAAAACTGCCTATGCAGAAGAAAATAGCTGGGGAACATACTTTCCTAGAATGTCCTCCCCCCTCCTCAAGAGTATTTTACATGCCTTGGAGATTTGAATAGTGTGGCATGTATGGAGGACGGTTTAATATTTCCTCTTTGAAATAGAAACAAGTAATTAAATACAATTCATTTTATGGGTTTTCTTAAGCTCGCAACTTTTTACTAATTTTAATTTGAATGGCAGTGAGATGCACAATTTGGAGACAAAAATAATAAAGTAGTAGTACCAATTGGTAATAAGCTTCAAAAAGATAGGAATGTGTCTTTTAATTCATTAATCTATGCTAATAATATAAGTGATAACATTTTATGGGCCTAATTTATGTTAAATTCTATAAAAATTTGTTTCTCAAGTTTTAGTCAGGAGACTGACTCAATGAAGCTACTCTTAACATTTAATTTGGGACTTGAACAAGAAAAACAATAGTTAGACTACACTTTCCTTATTGGCTCTAATACATGTCACACTTTAGACATGGGTTTCAATATTTATGTTTTATTTTACTCTTTATCACATTAAGGTGTAAGTGCTAATTTCATTTTCTAGATTTTATAATGGGTTATGGTACTAGTACTACCATTAATAGTTCAAGTTTCTTTTATTGAAATTAGGAAATAAATTAGAAAACCAACTTTTATTTGATCCCCTTTCTAATAAAGTGGAACTAGAAGGCGTTTTCTATTTCCCAAGTGCATAAATCAATATAATAAATCATTTATAGGTTAAAATGAGGACATCAGATCATAACACATACATGACTAGATCTAATGTAATGTAGTATGGTGACATCCCTATTAGAAGAGAGCACTCGTTTCTATATATGGGAAGTAACCCTGAAAATTATAATACTACATTCACCTTTTACAATGGGATTGAGGAATTATTTGATGAACAAGAAGAATGGTTTATAAACCAGTGGAATGCATACCTTCCTTACCTATGGAAAAAGGTGGTAATGATGTCTCTGTTTGTATGGAAAGTGATTTGATCAAGTCAATTACACTATTATTTTTTCTTTTTCACTAGATAAAAACTAACAAATATGTTTATAGGCCTCAAACATATATCAAATAAGCTCCATCAATCTTTTAACATAGATTTTGACTTGACTTCATTGTATCTAATTTGAAGAAGGTTACATGAGTCATCTACTGAGATAAGTTTATGGAATTTTTCATGGAATGTGTATGTAAATTTCTAAAATAAAATATAATAAGGAATTTCTCTTCTTTGATCAGTATAAAATATCAACAAAGAATTCTATTGAGAAATTCAAAGCACAAAAGTGTTTGATTGACGTGATGACACACCACATGCATCTTGACAAGAGTGTGAAGCTTATTGGAAATATTTTTTTGGCTTTGAAAGGGGTCCTCTAGTGTTGAATACTATGAGATCCCCTAGGCAGCCTCTGGTTGATGACTGGAGCTATCTCAAAATAATGGTGATTTCTTAATATTCATACCCCCATTGTCTACATGGTTCTTGATAGTGAAAATAGTTCAATACAAAAACATAGTCCTCTTCAGTTCAATACAAGAACATCAAGTCCTCTTGATTATTATTCTTGTTTGTGTTTAGTCTTTATATAATCTAAGTCTCAATGTCTGAGGTCATGGGCTACTAAAATTTATCCCTATAAATTTTTTGTATATAAACTTTACATAAAAACTAAGTTATGTTTGCAGTCATAGAGTGATTTGAATCTTAAGGAACTCACCCATAGATCCATGTTTTCACATGTAAAGATATTTTAAAATCACTGTTGATCTCTATCCCAATATGGAATGAAACACATGTGTTCTCTAGCCAATATTTGCAAACAAGGCATTAGCAATGATGGCATCTCTTAAGTTTCTACTAAGATACATTACATTTTGTGAAATGTGTCTTGTAATTAGCTCCTTCATTATCTTGACCTAGGAGTTCTTGATCAACACAATCAATTTAAAAAAAAAAAAAAAAACATAGATATCATTGGAATTTTGAATACATTGCAAATATAAACCAACGAGGATGTTGTAAATCTGACAACATCCTCATCACAATATTTCATGTAATTGTCATCAAAATTATGACAATAAAGAAAACATAAACCGATGAGGATGTTGTACATCCGAAAACACTATGGTCAGAATAGTTTATTTGATTGTAGTCAGAATTCTAACTACCATGAAAACCTAAAATGATGAGGATTGGGTCGGAAATCCAACCTAAACTCTCAAAAAGTAGACCCATCTTTTTCAATGTCATTCTTGTCAGAATTAGGATGACCATGGATACGTCAAATTTTATGACAAAATATTTTTGATAGTCATGTTAGTTAGAAGTCTGACTAGAGGCTATCAGAATTCTGACTAATTTCCATAAAAAATTGGACCCAAATGTATTATTGTGTTTGAATTTGTCCTTGATTTTATAGAGGCCTAGAAGAAAAGAAAAGATCAAGCGGTTGATATAAAAAAAAGTGGCTATAGTACTTCATTAAAGATGATATTTTTTCTGAAGGAGACAAATTGTGAGTTCCCAAAACTTCAATGAGGTAGAATCCAACCAAGGAGAAACATTATGAATAATTTGAATGATATTTTTGGATTGACAAGACTATAGCCTTATTGAGTAAGAATCAATTGTTTCCTCAAATCTATAAGGATATCTAGAAATATGTTTAGGAGCATTGAACCTACCATGTGGCTAAGGGAACTAGTTAGAATACTAGTTTGTATCAACCTCTTCTAGTTGTGCAAAGACCTTGGGAAGATATCAATATGGATTTTGTATTAGGATTTCCAAGGAATCAAAGAGGACATGAAACCATATTTGTATCAATGGATAGATTTTCCAAGATGGAACATTTCATTCTTTGTAATAAAAATCATGATGTAATGCATTTTAGTAACCTATTCTTCTTGGAAATGGTAAGAGTACATGAACTACCAAAAATAATTGTTTTAGATTGAGATATTGAATTTACTAAATATTTTTAGAGAACACTATGGAAGACGATTAAGATAGTCTTGAAGTTTAACTCCATGTCCATCCCTAAACTGATGGAAAAATAAAGTTGATAAATATCCCCAAGGTCAAATTCTTGGTAGGAGACAAATTTAGAAGATAAGATTTACTCATATAGAAAGAGTTTTCATACAATGATTAAATAAATTAAAGTATCAAGAAGACACCATTCAATATTGTTATCAAAAGATGTCCTAAAGGAATAGCACAACATAGAGAAATAATCTCAAAAGACAAGAAAAGTGTGGAGGTATTCCAAAGTTTGTAGACCATATAGAGGTTGTACATGAGGAAATCGAGTAACATATAGATACCATGAATGGTCTATAAACTAACTGGGTGGATATCAAAAGGTGGCATTTAAGAAGTTTTCTATTGGATATGAGGTTATGGTGCATCTCCAAAAGGAGATTTTTTTGGTAGATGCATATACCAAGAAAAAGATAAAGAATTTTGGGCCTTGCAACATCCTTCAAATATTTAATTCTATAAATTCTTATCATGTGAATTTATTAGAAGGCATTGACATTTCACCAATCTTCAACATCATTGATGTCTTCTAGTTTTGTTGAGCACAAGCCATTGGGTACAACACATAAGTATCACTTCAAGACCAATTACTATAACCACAACTAGAATAGAGAGAGTGTATTTTGGATAGCCCAACTAATAACAATGTCAAGAACAAGGAGTATTTGGCCAAATAGAAGGGAAGACTGCTAGAGGATGCAATACGGATTTCAAAGGTTGAATTAAAATTACCTAAATCATATAAAGAGATAGAAATGTGTGTGGTACACTTCTCAAATAATTTGAGGGGTTTTATGTAGGGTCATCTCAAAGATCTTCACTAGTACATTTGAGACCTCTTTTCAATGGCTATGTGTCACAGTTAAGACACTACGCCATCGGGAAAGAGACATAGATGAGTATTGTAGTTTTGGTGATGGAATCACCAACAATAGCTATGTCTATTGTTATTGCGATGGTCATGACCATCGCAATATGCACCGGCTATCAGAGTTAGTATACCATTGTTACACATTATGAGTGTCACCATTATGATAGGTATGTGACAAAGATGTTGTACATGTGACATCCACATGTCAGACTATTCTGACATCTAGACGTCATGTGTAGTGTTTTGGTGTCAGTCTTCCACTGAATACCATCACAATTGCAATGGTATGCTATGTTTAAAAAAAAAAAAATTTGTCATGTGCATGGAGTGGGACCTTAAAATATTGAGCTTCTCTTTGTTTCAAGAATAGTTTAACATTCTCTACTTAACAAGGCCAACCACATGAAGGTGGAAGCTCATCTGGCCCCTCCTAGGAGTCTCTTATGACCCCTTACGACACTTTAAGATCTCTAAGATGTAATCTTAGGGATCATAAAGGGTCATAAAGGGTCATAAGGGATCCTGGGACACAACAGATGAGAAACATAATTGTAGGCATCACGGTCACAATTGTTTGGAGACACAACATAATTGATTGGTATACCCAGACAATGCAATGCAACTGCTACTCCTCCAGTTCTAAGTTGGCATTATAGGATCCAAAAACCATACATAAGGAATAAATTTAGAGAGAAGAGGAGGGACATAACAAGAAAAACAATATAGGGATCCTATATTATTTTGGTCGTTATGGCCCTCCTCCTCCACTCTCTAAATTTATTCCTTATCTATGGTTTTTGGATCCCGCAGTGACAACTTAGACCTGGAGGAGTAGTGGTTGCATTTCATCATCTGGGTATAACACTCAATTATGTTGTGTCTCCAAACAATTGTTACCATGGTATCTACATTTATGTTTCTCAGATGTTTTGATATCTACATTTATATTTCTTAGCTTTGTAGAATATATAGTGTTAGAAGGCCCCAGATGGGCATAAATTCAATGTACAATTATGGTCTTGAAAAGATAAAGTGGAACTGGAATTTTAGTAGGGCTAGGAAAAGTTTGTGCATAATTATGAACTTTTTCCAAAATTTTAGTTTCAGTTTATCTTTACAAGCCCATAATTGTACCATTGAATTTCTGCCCGTCTGGGCCTTCTAACACCATATGTTCTCCTGTTTGTTTTTGTTGTGTCTCCAAAGAATTGTAAACATGATGCCTACATTTATGTTTCTTAGTTTTAGTGAGATTAAAAGTCTTCTAAGGAACATGTCATGTCTATGTGGAGCTGCATAGGATCATCACCAAAGGGGGCTCCAGATTAGAGAACTCCCTTTCACTTAATAATTATGAAGCCATCAATGGTATACTAATTGTTTAGGATTGTAAGTTTCCATTAATGGCTTCAACTTACCAAGAAAAAGGTGTACAAAATACATAGCAACCTCCAAAGCCTTTTTCTTGAATTTTTGCCCATTTGGGCCTTCTAACACCATATGGAATGTGATGTGTTTATAGAAGAGATCAGAATCCACCATCATCACTGCCTGATGTTGTTGAACCAACATAAGACTCCACCACCATCATAATATGATCACTATATAGGTTTGTGGTGAATTAACACCTCTATGAGGGCCCTCACCTTCTTCTTTTGGTTTTTCTAAAGCATGTAAGTAGAAATAAGAGTCATCATATGGTTTCACTCCATTTTGGGTGTCTCTAGGCATTGTTCAAGTCCTAGAAGTCTCTAGTTTTCCTAGTTTGTGTAGTACACTATCCAAGGAATGTTGTCAACTTAGAGTGCTTGGATTGGGGTTAGTAATCCTAAGCTAGTGTTTGGTTATAAGCACAAGTGTGCTTTAGAGTGGTCTTTTGGTATGAGTAAGCAAAAGTTACTCAAGCAACTAAAAGTTCCTTCAAAGTTGCTAGTAATTTTTACAAGTTGTTAAGCAACTCTCTTTGTTTGTAAAAGACTAATGTTGCCAAGTTGCTATAATCCCTAAAACCAACATACACACTTCATAGGAAGGATATATAATTCTTTCCTAACCCTAATCCTGAGGTTGGAGGTAAATTGTAAAAGCTACAGTATGGAAGGAGTAGACTGGTGAAGTTTTTGAGCAGACAGTCACTGTAAATGGACTAAATATTGTGAATATATCTATATTTTGTGTCACTCTTGGTGTGCATTGTGTGTTGGATTGTTTTACCTTCAATTTTGTGTGTTTTTTTCATTTATTTGTGTGCTATTGTAATCATTTTCCTATCTCTATTGCTCTAGACTATTTATTGTTCAGTTTTGAGAACATGGAGTGACAGGGCTGTAGCTTTGGTTTCCACCGTGGAAAGCCCATGGGATTGTGGATTCTCAAATCATAGACCCTAATGGAGATGTACCATGATGCAGGGCCTTGGAGAATGAAAAAAAACTATAGTTTGAAGATGCCCTAGGTGAGTATAGCCATACCCGACTTGGTGTAGACAACGTTTGAGAGCTATAATAGAAGTTTGGCAAGGAGTCAAGGCTTTCCCTTTTGAGGGAGTCCTAAGGGATGATAGAAGGCCCTAAGTCTATAAGAAGGAGGTTTGAAAAGGTGCAGAAGGATCTAAAGAAGACCAGTAGCTTGCAAGGACCTCAAAACCCTCGAAACCCTCACATTTGGCCAAGTACATTGTACGCATTTTTGGGTATCTGAGACCCCAAAAATCCTTTAGAGGGGATCATTCTAAGCAACTAGTGTTCACACTAGGGTTGGTGAATCCCTAAGGGTTTTGCACAAAAGCTCCTACAAATCCGGCTGGAGGGCTAATTAGGCTAGTCTAGTAGCCCTATTTTCCAAAGGGACCCCTAGATTGGGTGCTTTCAAAACCTCAAGAATGCATGGAGAAGGTGTAATTGGTCCTAAAAAGACATATGAAGTCTTGATTTCCTCTATTGAAGCATAGTAAGAATCTAGGAGTCAAAAAGACCTTTTTTTTAGACTATGTGAGAGGCTAGTTGAGGGAATACGAAGCAAGAAGCTGTAAGAATGGGAATGTGAAACTTGGTGGGAAGGTTAGGTAGGTCAAGGGAAGTCCTTGGAAGAATAAGGAAGCCTAGAGACCTATAGTGGTGTGGAGAGACACTGAGATCCTAGTGGAGGATCAAGAGCATAAACAAGCTTGTCTATCCTAGCTAATCCCATCAGATTGGTATCAGAGCCACTTAAGGCTTGGGAAGTGAACGGTGGATGTTTCAACCAGCAGAAGAATCAAGTGGATTATCTCAGAAATAGAAGATGGTGACAAATGTAGAGCTTGCCAAGAAAGTGGAAGATCAGGAGGAAACCAATAAACTCCTGTAAGAAAGGTTGTACCAGATGGAACAACTTTTGGTTGATGTCCAAGCAAAAGTAGATAAGGTGAAAGATAGGATGGAGGAGAAGGATGCCAAAGTGAAAGAGGAGACCATTGATGATGATGTACCTACACCTGATCCTCCAACCCAAGATGAGCAATTTCTTAAAGCCTTGAAGGCTATCACTGGCAAAGCACTTGAAGGTGTCCCATTACTGACTAGAAGGATGGATACAGAGCTTGTGATATAATGGATTGAAGGCATGGAGAATCACTTTGAATGTGAAGAGATCTTAGAGGCACAAAAGGTCAAAGTGGCCAAATCTAGGTTGAGAGGACAAGCTTTAACCTGGTGGAACTACTTGCAAGGTGAAAGAAAGAAAGAGGGAAAGAACCCAATCTCTAATTAGAAAGCAATGGCTAACAAAGTTAGGGAAGCATATCTACTAGCTGATTATGAAATCCAACAGCATAGGAAAAGATTGAACCTCAGACAAAAGGAGATGGATGTAGCCACCTACACTGAAGAGTTCCACAAGTTGATCTTAAGGTCCAAGATCAAAGAAGAAGAAAGTGTCAAAGTGGCAAGGTACCTAAGTGGTTTGAAATGGAGCATAGCAGAGGAGATGAGTTTTTTTACTCCTACCACCATACTTGGATGTTAGCATATGGCATAAAAGATTGAAGAGAAACAGAGAAGAAATCAAGAATCTAACTCCAAGAATAGGGGAAGAGGTAGAGACTCTAGAGGGGGTCAAAGAGGAGGTTGTAGTAGAGGTGGGAAATCAAGAAACCAAGCAGACAGCAGGCTATTGGAATAGATTTTAGAAATTAGTCCAAGAGGCTCTTATAGTAGAGGTAGAGGTTCACAAGGTAATAGAGGAAGAGGAGTAGGAAGAAGTAACTCTTATTTTGCCACCATGAAGTGTTATCAGTGTGGACAACTTGGACACCCTGCCTATAGGTGTCCTGATAAACCAACTACTTCTCATAGTGAAAGGAAAGTTACTTTTACCCAAGAAGATAGCAGCACCTCATGCACTAATGAAGTCAGCAAATTGGAATCAGAAATGGGTGAGAATCTCATGTTCAGAAGGGTGCTTATAAGGCAGCCTAATCAAGGTGAGCCAAAGAAAAGGAGGGCTCTTTTTAGAGTCAGATGCAAGATACAAGGCAAAGTATGCAAGGTTATAGTAGATTCAGGGTCTACTGATAACATCATAGCAGAGGAGGCAACAAAGAAGCTGAAACTTACAAAGATTCCACATGCAAATCCCTACAAGGTGACTTGGTTGAATTAGGAGCAAAGCATGCTAGTTAATGAGTAGACATGGGATGAGTTTTCTATTGGAGGCTATAAAGATAGAATTCTTTTTGATGTATTACCCATGGATGCATGCCATCTTCTATTGGGAAGACCCTGGCAATTTGATAGGAAGATGATCTATGATGGAGAAGACAACTCCATTTCTTTCAAGAAGGATGGAAGGACTTTCAAAATTCAGTCCTTGATAGAGAATGAAGAGGGAACTTCCAAGACACCTAGTGTGTTATTGAGTAGTGGAAGAGAGTTCTTACATGATCTATAGGATGAGGAGACCATAGGGTGTTCCATCATGGTGAAACCAAAGGAGGAAGAAAAGAAGTTGAAGGCAGATTTACCATTGGAAGTGCAGCAAATGTTAGAAGAGTTCAGAGACATTGTGAGTGATGGAGCCCCTATCACCTTACCTCCAAGAAGAGCTATAAGTCATCAAATTGACTTTGTACCTGGTGCATCTCTACCTAATAAAGTAGCATATAAGCTTACCCCAGATCAAAACAAGGAAGTGGCAAGACAAGTACAAGAGTTATTGGATCAAGGGCTGATCAAGAAGAGTATTAGTCCATGTGCAGTCCCAGTAGTTTTGGCATCCAAGAAAGGAGGAAAATGGAGACTTTGCATATATTCTAGAGCTATCAATAGGATCACTATTAGGTATAGGTTCCCAATTCCAAGAATAGAAGATTTGATGGATTTCTTAGGAGGTGCTATGTATTTCACTAAGCTTGATTTAAAGAGTGGTTATCACCAAATCAGAATTAAGGAGGGTGATGAGTGGAAGACCGCTTTTAAAACCACTGATGGTTTATATGAGTGTCTTGTGATGCCATTTGGGCTTACCAATTCCCCAAGCACCTTTATGAGGTTGATGAATGAGGTCTTGAAGGACTTCACAGGCAGATTTGTAGTGGTGTATCTAGATGATATACTATCTATAGAAAGACAAAAGCTAAACACCTGAACACTTAAGGTTGGTTATGAAGAAGCTACATGAAGAGAAATTAGCCATCAACCTAGAAAAGTTTGAGTGCATGCAGAAAGAGCTGATTTATTTGGGCTTTGTAGTGTCCAAGGGTACTCTAAAAATGGACCCAAGCAAGGTAGAGGCAATCTTGAATTGGTCTACCCCAAAAATAGGGACAGAAGTTAGAAGTTTTCATGGTCTAGCCCAATTTTATAGAAACTTCATCAGGAACTTTAGTGGGATTTGTGCACCAGTATTAGACACTATCAAAGGAGGGCTGAAAACTAAGTTCAAATGGACTGATGCAGCTGAGAAAGCATTCCAAACATTGAAGCAAGAGGTAGCCACTAAACCTATCCTACTCTTACCTACTTTTGATAAATTGTTTACCATTGAATGTAATTCAATTGCTACAATAGTAGGGGGTGTTTTGAGTTAGGTTGGGAAACCTATGGCATTCTTCAGTGAGAAACTCAATGAGGCTAAGAAGAAGTATTCAGCTTATGACTTGGAGTTGTATGCATTAGTACAATCTCTCAAAAAGTGGCGGCATTATCTTTTGCCAAAAGAATTTGTTGTCTTTACTGATAATTAGGCTTTAAGCTACATAAACACTCAGGAGAAGCTTAGTAATAGGCACTTGAAGTGGATGGAGTATCTCCAATCCTTTACTTTCACAATCAAGAAAAAGAGGGGGTAGCTCAAAAAGGTAGCAGATGCCTTGAGTAGAAAGTTATTGACTGTTCAAGAGGTACAGCTGCAAAGGATTGGAATAGCAGGTTTTAAAGATTTATATGAGGAGGATGAAGACTTCTCATAGGCCTACAAGGTGTGCCTGGAGTTTGATAACCATTTTCATGGTGATTTTGCAAATTACACCCTTCAAAATGGATTGTTGTTTAAAGGTAATCAACTTTTTGTACCTAGAGGATCCATGAGGTAAAATCTGATCCAAGAGAAGCATAATGGTAGCCTAAGTGGTCATTTTGGCATAAACAAGACTTTGGAGTTAGTACAAAGATACTACTTTTAGCTTAAGCTAGCAAGGGATGTTAGGAGGTATGTAGATCAATGTGTAGTATGCCAAAGAGCTAAAGGAGGCTCAAGCAATGCATGACTCTATCAACCTCTGCCAGTTCCAAATAGGCCTTGGGAGTGTGTAAGCATGGACTTTGTGGTTGGACTCCCTAAAACCAAATCAGGTATGGATAGCATCTATGTTGTTGTTGATAGGTTCTCTAAGATG
>MU227694.1:665875-709292 GCA_018584345.1 Thuja plicata
TATATATATATATATGTATGTATCTATGTATGTATGTATGTATGTATGTATCTATGTATGTATGTATGTATGTATGTATACATACATAACTTTTAAAATAATATGCATATATACATACACACATATACATACATACATATATGCACACATATATACATATATACATACATAACTTTTTGAAGAATATGCAAAAGTACATGCATACATAAGAGGGTGAACATAAATAATAAGGGTATTCAATATATGTTGTAGCAAATTTACCACATATGTTACAACTACAGAGCCCTTCTTTTTTGTTTGTCTACTTTTATAGTATCACATATTACATGCTAATAAAAAGGATAGTGGAGGATAAGGATTGCCCTTCACAGGCACTTTGTGTTGCAGACATTCCTTTTAGCATTTGATGAACCTTTTCACTACCTATTAGTATTGATACACTGTTGTGATTTTGTAGCTTTCCTTTTTCAGAAAGATGGGTTCAGGCTGGATTAGTGGAGTCATGGTAGTAATGCTCTTAGTATTGGAGCTCCTAGCATGCTGGTTCTTTGGTTCTGTATCTCCCAAGGAGGTGGGTATTCATGCATGTATGATAGTATATATACATTGAGTATTGATAGGGCTTGTGGTTTGTGATAAATGGTTTAATGGGTGTGTGTTGTACATGTTTTGTTATAGGTATATGTTGTCTATTTAGTATATTGCCTTTCATATATGGATATGTATCCTTAATTGACTTCAGACTTTAGCTCTTTTATAAATTTGGATGTTTCATTGTTAACATGAGGGGTTCTCATTTTAGTTGAAAATAATGTTATGTAAGCCTTTGAATGGCATAAGGGATAGGTATGTAACCCTTGGGGTCACTTGAGTGTTCCATCAACTTGAGTGATCCAAGGACTTATGGAAAACCCTTCTAAATATCCTAAATGGCGGTATGAGACACCATGTTGTCAATTTGACAACATTAGTTGTCAACTTCACAAAACCATTAATCCTATTTGATTTTGACAGTCAATTTTATGACTGTTATCGAAAAGTTTTGGGTAGTTAGGCGGTTGCAATCGGGTTTCTTTGAAGAGTTTGAGTCTATTTCTTTGTTGATCCATTTGATTTGAAAGGGGGGTGTAGACATATAATGACTAATAATGATGATTCTATATGTTGAAATTCCATGTGCAAACCAAATGAAAGATTCATGTATGTATGTATTTATGTATGTATGTATGTACTGATGTATGTATGTATGTATGTACATGTATGAATGTGTGTATGTGAAAGATCTAAATGTATGTATGTATGTGTGGGTGTGTATATATAGACACACACATATATGTGTGTGTGTGTGTGTGTGTGTGTGTGTACATATATATATATATATATGTATGTATGTATGTACATGTATATATATGTAAATATATAGGTATATGTATACATACAAACACACATATATAAATATACATATATAAACATAAATACACATACATATATGCATACACACACACCTAAGAGTTGTCGTGTCCGTGGATATGTCCAAACATGCACCAAGAAGCATAGTAACTCACAAATAGATTTTTAATAATTATTTGAGTTCAATAACATTTAGAAATTTGAGTTACAACCTATTAAACATGAAGAAATATACACTACATGAGAAAGAATTTTTAAAAAATGATTCCAAATTTGAATATTTATACAAATCACTGACATTGAATACAAGTGAGATACTAATCTCTCCTTCATACTATTTATACAAATCACTAACATAGAATACAAGTGAGATATTTATGCCCTCTAGAAAGTCAACTTCGTAGGCATTAGATTAAAAATTCCTTAAGATCATACATGGACCTGTCTTCTTCCATTTTAATTTATTACAGGCTCCAAAGTGTTTGAAAGCCTTAGGATTTTTTATTTTTCAAAGAGTTTAGATCTTTCACATATTCCTCTAGCTCCAGTGTCTCCTAAGCATCATCTTCCTGGTTTGATATATATACAAATAGTTACCTCATTGTACATTGGTAACCTAATTACTAGATGAGTGACTACAGTACCCTAGTTTGCATTATTAGATGATCTTGTTTAATTTGTGTTCATTTCATGAAAAGATACATGTAAAGGAAAAGAAATTTATGCATCTAAAGATTACATGTATATACTATACATATGCCAAATAACTTGATTATTCTATACAAGGAAAGGAAATGAAATATAAAATCATCTGGGCTGTTGTGAGTATAGCCAACTTTCAGAAGAATATGCAAGAGTACATGCATAAATAAGAGGATGAACATAAATAATAAGGGTACCAGGAATTTCTTGAAGTGATGAATTTTTGACCTAGGTATGATTCCAGTGTGCTCCTGCGTGATCCATAACCTGCAAAGAAAAGAGAGATGGGGGTTAGATCAAGAAGATATAAGAAATGGATGGGATCCTAATACTGATCCTCATCTACAATTATGCATGTGCATAGTAGTGCCATACACTTTTGAAAGAAAAACCATGCTACAAGACATGTGTACTCAGAAGAATGTTGCAGAAAGGAAAGAAGATACCATGTTTTTCCTCATGAAATTATCATAAACGGGCAGTACCACATAGTGAATATTAACAAAAAATAAAATAAAGAGATATCAAACACTTCAAAGAATGCCTTGAAGGTAATAGAAACGATGCACTAGCTCTCAAATATTGTGGGTCATCAAGCATTCCAAATGCAAAGATGTAAATTAATGTCAGTATTAAATAGTGAGCTCATAAACAATGCATTATGCCCTAGCTTGCAGCTCGCGAGCTATGAAGACATTTCCTCATGAAAAGATCATAAATGGGGAGTACCACATAGTGAATATAAACAAAAAATAAATAAATAGAGATCAAACACTTCGCAAAATTCCTTGAAGGTAATAGCAATGATGCCCTATCTCTCAATGCTCGCAGGTCATCAATTATTCCACATGCAAAGATGTAAACAATGACAGTATTAAATAGTGAGCTAATAAACAATGCATGATGCCCTAGCTTGCAGCCCGCAAGCCATCAAGGTATTTCCTCATGAAATGATCATCAACAGGGAGTACCACATAGTGAATATCAATAGAAAAACAAATAAAGAGAGATCAAAAACTTCAGGCAATGCCTTGAAGGTAATAGCAATGATGTCCTAGCTCTCAAACCTCGTGGGTCATCAAGCATTTGAAATGAAAAGATGTAAACAATGCCAGTATTAAACATTGAGCTAATAAACAATGCATGATGCCATAACTTGCAGCCTACGATCCATCGAGACATTTCTTCATGAAATGATCATAAATGGGGAGTACCACATAGTGAATATCAACAGCAGAACAAATAAAGAGAGATAAAACACTTCACACAATGCCTTAAAGGTAATAGAAATGATTCCCTAACTCTCAAGGCTCATGGGTCATCAAGCATTCCAAATGAAAAGATGTAAACAATGTCAGTATTAAATAGTGAGCTCATAAACAATGCATGATGCTCTAGCTTGCAACCTGCGATCCATCAAGACATTTCCAGTATTAACAATGCCAACAATGCCAGTATTAACATTCATATTGTGTCATTAAATAAACAAATGCCATCAAAATGAAGTTGAGTTAATGAGAATACAAATATCAAATGCCTACCTGATCAAATTGTGGCTACCATATACAAAGATTCCAATCTTCCACAGTTAGTCCCTCTTCATGCTAAATTAGAAATGAGTCTTTCTTTTTCTTTTCTTTTTTGTTTACAATCATGCAGGTGTCGCAATTCCCAACAATGTCGTTGCTATTACAAAAATATTAGGGGCACTTGAAAAAAAACACAAAAATCACACACAAATGGTAGTGTCATTGCAAATTGGCGTCAAAATTTGACCCCAAATGTTGTAGTGCTTGACTTCATCATACCACATTAGACTAATTTACTCTATGGAATGGAATGAAGGAAGCACAAAAAGGATACTAAAATATACCAGGGTAGTTACAACTAGGGACTCATCAAGTAGAAGATCCCTTCACTATAATTTTTCCCTATCAAGTAGCCTGGGACAAGAGCCAAAGGAGGTAGCATGTGGAAATTCTCTAAACCTTGTAGATCTTGCATAGCACATCACACAAGATATATGGGGAAATGAAAAACTCATTTGGATTCACACCCCACCACATCATATTTTTTCTCTTCTTTAACCTTGCGCAGATGACCTACACATTTCATTGGTGATAGGACTTGCAACCTAACTGAGGCTGACATGGATCACTCCTACCTTTTGTGACTATCATTTTAACACCTTCAAATATCACTGGAAATTAGCATTCATAACTAGGGAGTTAAGAGTTAAGGAATTAGGATTTGGAGGACACTTATTCAATTTCAATTCTCATAAACCTCTGGCAACCTGTGTGCTTGTACTTGATGCCAATGGTTCCTAATCTAATTTTCACATGGAAGACCTTTGAGCATGTATGAACTCTATTTTGAAAAATAAAATTTCATGTTTTATTGATGAACTACAACTGATTGTATGTTTGAAGTCATTTTCTTAATAGTAAACCAAGTTACAGATGTGATGATAGAAATTAATCAGTTAATGTGTTATCATTGATGTCAACTTGTTTGAGTATCATTATGGTAACAAACATCTTTTATGGATTAAAGATCTAGAAAAAAAAAAGTTTATGTGGTCGTTAATTTAAGAGTTATGTATACACTAAGTAATAGTGAACACCAAGTAAATATAGTGTATACTGAGTACAGTGTTAACCAGCTAGGGATCACCGACACATCACAGTATTGACCGAGCAATAAAAGGAACCTAGACTGACTAAAATGATGAGCTAGAAAATTGATGATTCTGAGGTAAATGATAAGGTTTTTTTATGATGATCAAATGAATATGAAAATTCAAGGAAGATCAGATGAAGATGATTGAAACTTGTTTTTGACACAACTATCGATGAAGGTTTAAGCGACAAAACCAATGATGGAGATTAAGCAGAAAAATCTAAAAGATGGAAATTAAATGAGTTATGATGTCTATATAATAGACAAAAGATTCATTATAAATCATACATGCAAGCATATACATGATGCTATGATGTGCACACATGCAAATTTCATGCATGACTCATCAAACTAGTTAGAGATAAAACTAAGCATTTTTGCAGACAACACCTAGCAACAGACAAAAGAGCATTAACCAAGCAAAACAAAGTGTGAAGAATCAGATGAACTAAAGTAAAAAAATTTATCAGAGATATTATTATACTTAACATAGATCTTAAAATCTACAAATAGAGTTGTATTTGAATCAGATCATTACTGTATCAGTTTAACCAATGTTGGAGATAAATCTCTTAACCAAGTAGGACATGAAAGTCTTTATTATGACATTCTAATGAATGTTGAGTGTTTTCTTGTTGAACCCATAGTGAATGATTGGTCAAGGGAGAACTGTTAGTTTTAAATCATCTAACTAGGTCACATTTAATAGTGTGCATTATAACCTTTAACAAGGTTGGCTCTTAATCGAGATCACTTTAGAAGAGTGAAATAATCTGGGTTACCGGTCCCAGGTGGTTTTTCCCTTAGCAAGGTTTCCACGTTAAAAATATAAGTGTTAATATGTATGATTGTTATGGGTTGTTATTTTTCTTTACATAATACTTTATCTTCATTGATTGGTAATCACAATATTGATTTACTACTACACGTTAGATAACTTAATATATGGTTTTGAAGATAAGTTTAAGTTCACAGTTATATTTCACCATGTTGAATTATATATTTGGAATTGTTGTTATATACATCTAGGAGAATTTGGGACTATAGGATAATTGGGCGATAACTGATTCACCCCCCCTCCCCCTCTCAGTTATCTAACAATTGGTACTAGTGCATAGAGTGCTTAGAAGGAAATTTTTAAAGGACTTAAGATAAAGATCACAAGATGTATAAGAGAGATTCACCTAAGCTAAACAAGGAGAAATTATCAACATTGAAGAGTAGAATGAGACTATACCTATCAGGGATTGGAGATGAATTGATGCTATACCTAGATAATGAATTCATCTTACCTACTAGACCTTTGACTATTACTCAAATGAAAGAGAAACATGAACACAATAATATGATGGTAGAAATTTCTTCTTCACTTATTGAGGCTGAATTTGAGGATATCAAGACATGTGTATCAGCCAAGCAGATGTGGGACAATATTACACTAGTTTCTGGAGGAGATGAAAATGTACAAATAGCTAAAGCTGAAAGTCTCTGAGGAAAATTTGATGACATGAGAATGAAAGAAGGAGAGAACATAACATTGTATAGTAACCGAATCAAGGAGATTTTGAATGCTATTTGTGGAGTAGGTGGAACTATTGATGAAGACACTATTATGAGTAAGATTCTTAGAAATTTATTGCCAATTTATTCTATTAGAGTCTCTACAGTACATGAAATGAGAGAAGCACCTGGAAATAATATTACAGTTGATAGCCTTGTTGGTAGACTGATTTCATTTGAGCTGAACAATTTTGACAACAATGTTATAACTACTATTGAACCTATATTTATGTCCTCTCTAAAAATAAGTAAATCTGATAACAAATACATGATAAGAAACAAAAGTGACAGTGACAGTGATGATGAGGAACTTGATGAACTTGAAGCATTAATGGTTAGAAGATTGCACAAAGGTAAAGGAAGGTATAAAGGTAAACTACCTTTGATATGCTTTAATTGTAAAGAGATAGGACACTTTTCTTCCAGATGCCCTAACAGAAAGAATGATGAAAAAATGAAAGATCTAATGACAAAAAGATGATCAAGAATATAGAACCAACTGACAGTATGATAGAAGGAGTACCCAATATTAAAAAGACAAAGGCAAGAAGGCTTGTTACATTTGTGAAGATAAATATAAAAATAATGACACCAACACTGATGAAGACATTGAGACAATATTTGTAGCTTTGAAAGAAGATTCAGAAGAAGATGAAAGGTATGTTGAAATAACACTTATTTCTAAAGTTATCAAGCATGACATTTGGGTTATTGATAGTGGAAGAACACATCAAATGAGTAGAGATAAAGGAAAATGTGAATTTCATGAGCATTATAATGGTGGATGTGTTAGAATGGGAAATGATACACCTTGTCAAGTGAAAGGAAACGGTACTATATGGTTGAACAATAAAATCAAATGTGAGAATGCATATTGGGTGAAAAGACTTAATTATAATCTATTAAGTGTTTCACAATTGAGTAACATAGGTCACTAAGTTGCATTTGAAAAAAAAAAAAGCTAGAATCTACGATGAAATAGGAAAGTTGATCAGTACTGGTAAACAATCAAAAGGTAGTCTATTCTATCTTGACACTCATGAAACTAATTCCTTGATGGCTAATAATGAAGATGTATGGTTGTGGCATAAGAGGATTTTTCATGTAAATTTTGACAACATGGTTAAGATCAGTAAGAAAATAAAATTAAGAGGCTTAAAGATCTTATCTAAACCTGACCATGTCATGTGCAAGATTTGTCAAATAGGAAAAATATCAAAATCTAGTTTTAAGAAAAGAAAAAATTCATCTAATGATATTTTGGAGATAGTTCATACAGACCTATGTGGACCAATGAGAGCACATAGTTATTATGGTGACAGATAATTTATTTTATTATTTGATGACTACTCTAGAATGATGACTGCCATGTTCTTAAAAGAAAAACTTGAAGCATTTAAGATGTTCAAATGATACAAAGCTAAAGTGGAAAAGGAAAGTGGTAGAGAATAGAAATATTTGAGATCTGATAGAGGAGCTGAATTTATTTTTGATGAGTTCACTAAATTTTGTAATAAGTATGGAATTATGAGACAGGTCTCTGCACTGAGGACACCACAATAGAATGGGATTACTGAAAGGAGAAATAGATCCATTGTGAATTTTGCTAGAACACCGATGATTGAAAAGAATGTTGCACAAATATACTGGAGGGAAGCTATAAGTACTACTGTATATACATTGAACTAAGTACAACTAAAGAAAGATACAAAAAAGACACCATATGAATTATGGTATGGTTATACACCTAATGTGAGTTATTTTAGAATATTTAGAAGTCGATGTTATATTCTGAAAGATGATAAAAATGGTAAATTTGATTCAAAAAGTGATGAAGGAATATTTCTTGGATATTCTACTAAGAGAAAAGCTTATAAATGTTTGAACAAGAATTATAACAAGATCATTGAAAGTGAAAATGTAAGAGTTGATGAATTTTTTGAGAAGAATGATGAGGAAAGCATAAGAGAACCAGAAGATTACAGTAGATTTTTTTTACATTGAAGAACCTAACTCTTTTCCCAAGTAGATACCTAACATTACCGATCAATAGAGTAATGTTACCAAGCAATAGGAAGCACCAACCGAGAATCAGGAGAATGTTGCAACTGAAGATCATAATCAAGGAAACAATGAACCTACTAGAGAACACAATGAAGAACAAAGAACTAAACCTATACTTGCAAAATATTTAAGAAGATATCATCCACAGGATCAGATTGTTGGAGATAAAAGAGCTGGCATGATGAAATGAAGTAAGTTGAAAGACAACACATGTTTCATTTTTGAATTTGAGCCTAAAACTTTTAGAGATGCACTTGGAAATGAAGAATGGATTAATGCAATGAATGAAGAAATTGAGAAGATACAGAAAAACAAAACATGGAAATTAGTACCGAGACCAAGTGATAAGAATGTCATTCACGCCAAATGGATATTCAAAAACAAATTGAATTAGAATGGAGATGTAACCAGAAATAAAGAAAGACGAGTATGCAAAGGGTTTGCACAAGAAGAAGGTATTGACTATGGAGAAACTTTTGCACCTGTTTCTAGACTTGAAGGAGTTAGAATATTACTTTCTTATGCAGCATACAAAGGATTCAAAGTATATCAAATGGATGTTAAATCTACATTTATGAATGGGATACTGGAAGAAGAGGCATACATTGAACAACCTGAAGGTTTTATCTTAATCAAACAAGCATGGTATGTAAGTTACACAAAGAATTATATGGTTCGAAACAAGCACCAAGAGCATGATATGAAAGAATTCATGACATTATTTTCTCATTAGTATGCAAACAATTTTTTTTGTAAGAATACACCGAAAGACAGGACAAAGAGAAAATTGAAAATGTAGATATGAGAGATCACTGAAAACTGCTAAGTACAAAGAGAACTGACGACACAATTTTTTGTGTAAACCAAATTACAAAGTCAGAAGGATAAAGAGGAACTCGAAAGTGGAACCTGACAAGCAGGTTATATTGCAACCCAATAGAACAATTAAAGAGGAAACTGAAAGGATAGTTCAAGAAGGAACACTGACAATCAGTCTAACTGACTTTAGAGCATAATTGACCGATAGAAACCAAAATTTAGTTGCAGCCTGCAAAAAGTAGATCCAACTTCCATGTCAGATAAAATAGTCTTATTCTATTTATAGAATCTTGATTTATTTTTAAAACAATTTCTTTAGGGACAAGAAACATGATTGTAAGTGCTTTAATTAGTCTAACTAATTTAAGACACGTAGATAAGGAGATCAAGGTCATGTTGTAAACCTAATCTTAGAGTTAATATTATTTTACATGAAACTTGATTAGGTTAATCTATCTTATAAATAGATGTTGCAATCATTCATTATACATGTGTGTGATGATGATGTGATGATTAATGTATCCCACAAGAACATCTATGGAACAGATTGAAAGTTTCATGAACCAGAACATCAAAAGGTGAATTTGGTTAGCAAGAACCAAGAACAGAGGCTACCGAGAAGCATAGGTATTATTCAATCACATTAGGTGATATAATTATACTTGTAATCTATAATGGATCTATAATCAGAAATATGAGATTGCATACACCAGGTCAAATGGTAATTTTCTCTCATTCTAACAAGTGAAGCAAAGTGTAAAAATCCTTTTAAGGAAGGTGGATTTAACAGTCCAACTATAAATCTCTTAACCAAGTGCACACTCAACAGTGTTGCAAAATCTCTTAACTGAGTAGACTTTAATAGGTCTCCAAAGATACTCTAAACATGGTAGATCATTAGAAGTGATCAGATTATAAGTCTTAACCAGACCCTTCCAATCTATAGACAGTGAAGAATTTGTGGGTGCCATCACCACCCTAGTTTTTACTTCCTAACAAGAGTTTTCTGCATAATCATATCTTGTGTTATATGTCAATTACTTTCATGAATGCTACTCTGAATGTTCACATGTATGGTTAAATCTATGAATTGATATATCTTGCATCAAGATAGAATAGAACAGATGGTTGGATAAAAATATGATTAACTAAAGGATAAAGTTTAAAAGATACAGAAGTTTTAGAGGTATTGATTCACCTCTCCTATCTTAGTACACACTTCTAATTAATTCCAACAATGGGTATTAGATCTAGGTCTCTTCTTTGAAAATCTTAAAGGCTTAAGAGAAAAGTTCATACAATAGAAAAGTATAGACTTGACAAAACTATTGAGAATAAGAAGCTAGAAATTTAGATCTTTTATGAGCAGTATAAACAAGATAGAATCAATATGAGACAATTGTTAGATGAAAGAAAGATTATTGAATCTCACAATAATAAAATAGATTACCATGAGGAAGAGATACCAGATTTCTTTATGTCTTCATAATCAAATACAAACAAAGCATCAGACACATCAAAAGAAAGCATCACAAGCCTAAATGAAATCAATCAACATCTGGCTGGACAAGTGAAATCTCTGAAAATTGGTCAAGAGACACAGATGGTAAGAATGATTAATGTCACGAATGATGCTAGACAATATGAACAAGAAAGAACACTAGCTATTGATGATAGAAGGAAGATTACTGAAAAGCTACAAGAGAAATAGTCTGAAATACAAAGACTTACAAAACATCATCATGAAGTTACAAATAAGATCATTCTTATGAGTCAAGAGGAAAATAGAATAAATGTTGAACTCATTGAAATAATAGAAGCTATTGGTGAGATAAGGGATGCAAACGAAAAGTTGAAACATGAAATAAGAATTCAACAGCAGCATAATGAAATTATCAAGAAAGATGAAGAGAGCAATAAAAGAATGGATGATTTTCTTGATGGACAACGAAGAATAAGCAACAACACCGGTCTAGGAATTACCAAGAATGGAGAATCACCCAATCAAGCTGATCCAAAGAATGTCTATACAAATCCAAGACCAATAAAGATGACATGCAATCACTTTGGAAAGAAAAGCCACACATCAAATGTTTGCAAGAGAAAAATGAAAGGTATTCCTAAATCCACATCTTCATTCATAGGATTTTTTACAAATGTAACAAGAAAGGACATAAAGCATATGAATGTAAGTTTGAGATGAAAAAACCAAAGAAGGAAACCTGCATGGACAAATATTGTCCTACTTGCAAAATGAATGGGCACACAACTCTTGAATGCTGGAAAAAGAAAAAGAAAGAATGGAAGCCTAAAGGTGGAGAAACTCCCTATCAATCGAAAAGAGTAAGTAACTAGTATGTATGGGATTAAAATAATTGGACAAATTGTACAACATATGGAATATTTGGTCACATTGCTACAAAGTGTATGAGACAGTGAAAAAGAAATTATAGAGACTAGACAAACCCTAGAATGGCATGCTTACATTGTCATAAGGTTGGTCATCTCAAGAAAGACTACAGAGACCGAATGATAGGGATCAAGACATTTCTCATGGAAACACCATTGAAGACATCCAGAGGATGAGAGACAAAATGTTGAGAAAATATTCAAACAACAATGAAGCTAGACCAAGCAAGGAAAATGGTGACACCCCATCAGATGGATCTGGTGACATCACCATCCCCACCTAAGAAGAACAACTAAGTTTGGAACTGCATTACACAATGTATTATTTTACATCAGTTCCATAATATGTTCATGAAATGCCAAATTAGCATAAGTAAAGATGAATCATGGTATTACTTGTTTAAATCTGTGATAACTATTCTATTGGGTAATACATACCAAAATCCTTAAGTATACACTCAAAGGTGAAACTGTCTACACTTACCGAGAAGTGTCAGTTAAAGATGAGAAAGAAAAGTTGCTCGTGTAAACTGAGACTCATTGATAATCAAGCATGTTGAAAAACTTGTTTGTGCATGACACTGAAACCCATCAGTAAAAGCAAAGAGTTAATTGAGTGCCCCAAAATGTCACATTTTCACCAAAGAGAGAAGTTAATATTTTAATGGATGAACTCCATCTTCAAACACTGAGGAGTGGTTGAGAATTAATGACTCACTTTTAGAGAAAATGCCTATAAAAGGGTTACATAAGGGTTTCATTCTTTACCACGACTAGAGCAGAGCGAAGAGAGAAAAAATTGAGAAAAAAACAAACAACATCACAAAGCGACTTCAACTTGACCAGTACACTCCAACAGATCAGTGATCATTGCAGGTGTAAATAGTAAGTTACTAATATAATCAAGAAATCTATTTACACATTTTTCAAAAAGCCCTAAATTTTCTCTGAAACAATGGCCATGACCTCAAGAACCACCAAATAGAAGAACATCAAGAAGGATGAGGTTAAACTCATCAATAATTTTGTATGTGAGGAACCACATTACTCATGACATTAATTTTACCATTAGTACACTTAGTGAAAAACATTGATAGAGATCATCGGTACAAGCATTACCAGTGGACTACAAGCATTACCGGTAGACAACAAGCATACTCAACAAAACACAAAGGTCACGAGAAAATGCTAAGTATGGAATTGACCAACAAACACTGACAAGTGTTACACCGACGAAGTGAACAAGACATCACCGACGGGTCAATAACATAACATTGAGATCATCACTGATGACATAGTTTTGAGAAAAAAATGATAGAATAGAAAAGGCATACCTAATGAACAATTCAAGAAAGGAACACCGACGACAAAGAAAATCAACTATCAGAACTGACAGTCAGTTGGAGAACCCACAAATAGTGGGTCCGAGTTTTACACATCATATAAAGTAATGTAATTCTATTTATAGAGTTTTAATTTGTTTGAAATTATAAATTGAGGGTCAAGCAAGCTTTATGTAAATGTTTCAAATGATCGTAATGGATCTAAAACATATCTAACTAAAGATCAAGGTCAAGTTGTAAACCTTGGATGTAGAGTTAACTTACAAAGCGTGAATCAAGAATTGAGCCAAAATCTAGTATAAATAGATGTTTAAATCAATTGTGAGTTATGAATTCATTATTGTTGATAGCCACGAAGAGCATCTAAGGAGCATAAGGAAAAATTCATCCAAAGTTCAGAAATAGATCATATCAGTTTTCAAGAACACATAGAGGCTATCGACGAGAAGACAAAGGTATTATTCAATCATGGAAAGATGATTAATCATACATAGGAAGCTTTATTGGATCTTTTATCAGCAATTAGAGATTGCATACATCATCAGATCAAAGACTTATGTAGTTGCATTCTAACAAGTGCATCACATCTAAAATCCTTTTGTAGAAGGTGGACTTAACCATTCTTTACAAATCTCTTAATAGAGTGCACACTTAACAGTGTTGCAAAAGCTTCAAATGAAGTAGATCTTAACAGGTCTCCACTATAATACTCCTAACAGGGTAGGTCATCAGAAGTGACCAATTGTAAGCCTTAACCAGCCCCTTCTTATCTGCAGATAATTAAGTCTTGTGGGTAACAATCCCCACTGTAGTTTTTACTTCCTAACAGGAGTTTTCTGTGATATCATACCTTGTGTCATGTGTTATCTATTTTCATGAATGTTTCTTTTATGATTACATATTAAAGAACTTATGATATGATTTCATATACATAGATAAAGATGAACAGTTAGATAAGATAATTTACAAACTAATGATTAAGGGTTAATGGGCTAACCAAGAAAAGTTTTAGAGGAACTGAATCACCCCTCCCCTCTTAGTACATCATTCCAATATAATTCAAACAATTGGTATCAGAGCTAAGTCTCTTTCTTGAAAATCTTAAAGACTTAAGAGAAAAGATCAGAGCATTGGAAAAGTACAGACTAGACATGACTATTGAGAATGAGCAATTATAGATGCAAATAAACTATGAGCAGTATAAAGAGGCAAGAATCAAACTAAGAAAACTTCTTGATGAAAGAAAGATTATGGCAACCAGGCTGAATGAGAAAGACTACAAAGAATTGGAAATACAAGATTAATTTGATACAATAGAATCATCAATGAGAAAAGCTTTAGATGCATCAGTAGAAGAAATTACAAGTCTACAAGAGGTCAATCTATATCTGATAGATCAAATCAAGATGCTACAAATCGGTCAAGAAACTCAAAAGGTAAAAATGATTGATGTCATGAATGATGCAAGAAAAGCTGAAAATGAAAGAACACTAGCCATTGATGAGAGGAGGAAAATTATAGAGAAGCTACAAGAGAAAGAATCAGAGATTCAAAGACTTACTGAGCATCACCATGAGGTTACCAACCAGATTATTCTTATGAGTCAAGAAGCAAACAGATTAAATACAGAACTCATTGAAAGAATATAGATCATTGGTGAGCTAAGAGAAGAGAATGAAAAATTGAAGCATGAAATCAAAGTCCAGAATCAACACAACAAATTGATCAAAAAGGCTGAAGATAGCAACAAAAGGATGGATAATTTTTTTGATGGACAGAGAAGAGTCAACAACTATATAGGATTAGGGTACAATGAGAATGGTGAATCTTCTAATCAACTAGATTAGAGCAATGCTTTCACAACCCCAAGATCAAAGATGTTGTCATGCAATCACTGTGGAAAACTAGGCCACACCTTAAGCATTTGCAGAAGCAAAATGAAAGGTATTTCTCAAACTCAGTCTACTTTCATTGGTAAATGTTATAAATGTCAAAAGAAAGGACACAAGGCACATGAGTGCAAATCTAAAGTGACAAATCCAAAGAGAAAAACCTATATGGACAAGTATTGTCCTACATGCAAGATGAATGGTCATACACATAAGGAATGCTGGAAAAAGAACAACAAGGCATGGACACCAAAGGAAACTGATAATAGCTACAAACCAACAAGAGTAGGTAACTCATATGTTTGGGACTATAACACATCGGTAAACTACACAGCATGTGGAAGGTATGGTCATATTGCTACCAGTTGTATGAGAAAGTGGACCAGAAGATCAAGAGGTTGGACCAATCCAGGTATGGCATGTTTGCATTGTCATAAGGTTTGACATGTGATAAAATATTGCAAAGACTGACTGACAGACACAAGTACATGTCCCAATGGAAATACCATTGATGAAATGAAGAGAATGAGAAACAAGATGTAGGTAAAATCTACAAACACTGGAGGTGCTAGAACAAGAAATACAAATGGTGACACCCCATCCAATGGATCTAGTTACATCACTACATCCAACTAGATTGCACAAGTATGGAACTGCATTATGACAAGTTACATTATACATCGGTTCCATTACACATAGTTCATATTGTAATATTAGCATGAATAAAGATGCAATATATTATTATTTTATAAACTATTGAAAATAAACCATCGATTATTGGGCACAATTTGCATCGGTGAACACACACAAAAAAGTTAGCACTACTTACAGGAATGTATTGGTCATTACACAAGCTAAGTGTAAACCAACGGATATCGGTGAACATTGAATCAACAAAAGTTATCTTCGCAACCTCACCGATAGTCATTGGTGAAGTCTCCAAAGCCGCTAGCAACCCTAATGCTTTGGACAAACACCAAAGATGTTATGAATGTCTCTACTGACAAAATCAGTCTTCATATACTGACAAGTTGGTAAGCATTAATGACAACTTAGGGCATAGAAAGGTTATAAAAGCTCGATGGGTAAACTTATTTTTGCACTTGTGTTTTTTGGGCAAAGCAAAAAATTTTTAGAGAAATTTGGAGAGTGACCCAGAATAAATAAATTTGACATGAAGCATTCACATTCATAGGCAATCACAGAGAATTTGAAAGTAATAACACTCACCGACCACACTATTTTATTTGTTAAAAGCCCTAAATTTCTGCAAACAAGATGGCATCAACTTCAAAAGTTGAGAAAATTAAGGAAGATAAGAAGAAATCCTTCAAGCTTGTTAGTAGAGGCTCATGTGCTAAACTTAAATACATGCTACACCCTGAAATAGCTTCACAACCTGACAATTCTGGAGCATTCTCCAAAATCCCACGTAGGATTTTTCTAGTAGAGGACATAAGGTCTTATATTCACTGCAAGATCTCAGAGATAGGAGATCTAGACCTAGATAATGCCTACAAGGCACTATGTGATGATGCTAGAAAGCTCAAAGAAGAGCACAAACATTTGGAAGTAAAGGGACTCACAAATGCACTACATTTTCCCAAGGTCTTCAAAATAGAATGGATAAAGATTGTTCTTGGCAGAGTTCACAACAAGACTCTATGGCTAAAAAATCCAAAGCCAAGAACAAAGTATGTTATTCATATAGTTACCGGTTATCCTACAACTGATAAACCATAGGTTCACAAGCACCCATCTCTGGCAAAAGTGGAAAAAATGACTAGTGCTAAATCAGATAAAAGAGCACTAAAGGTCAACACCATTACTGACGTAGAGCTGAAGTTTGGAGCATGTGTTGTTGGATATAAGATCTTCCAAGTAAGTTGAATGAATAGCATATCAAGTACAGCTACGAGCATAACATACAAGATCATCAAAAAGGGAAAGAAGATGGATCTTGTAGAGATCCTGTTACATCAACTAGAGGAAAACATGTGCACAATAAGGTCTTCAAGGACAAACACTTGTAAGTTTGGTTCCCTCATAATGTGCATATTCTTTTACTTTGAAGAATACTTTCCTTCCATTGGAAAAGTTGTATGGGACACAAGAAGACCCATAACCATTCAGATAGGTGAATTCATAGAATCACTAGGAACAAATTTTGATAATGTTATGCATGAGTATTTCAAAACCATTAAGGAAATGCTGCAAGCCATAACAAGAATTCTTGAAAGTCTGATAGAAGAACACCGAGAAGACATATGTTTCATGGTAGATAATTATTTCACATACATCCAAGTAGTAGTACCAAGGAAATCATGGTTTTCAAAGTTAGAATATGAAATCAAAGTAGGACTAGCCAATGCGTGCATTAAGGCACTACTAAATGAACCAGTGGACAACAAGTAACTAAGATTTGGTACCTATGAAGAGGCCAAACAAAAGATTAAAAAAAATCTTGTTGTCAAGAAGGTTGTAAAACAGTCAAAAAGAATGGTGAAGAATTTGAAAAAGAACTTGAATATATCTTGTGAAGGAGAAGAAGAAAGAGAAGGTGAAGAGGAACAAGAGGGTAAGGAAGAACTCACTGAGGACTAGCTACCCATTGGTGATATAGCAAAGAAAAATGAATCAGATGAAGAGAAGTTTGATTCACCACCTCCTCATCCACTAAAGAAGTCAAGAACAAGAAGTCAAATAGAAAAAGATGCAACTCCTTCTCCCATGGTAAAAGGAAAGGAGTATAAGAGGAAATCTGACACACCAAAGGAAAAAAAACTAGTTAGGGAACCAACCAAAAGGAGGAAATTTGTTCAGAAAAATGAGGATTTAGAGGACTCGACTATGGATGAACCTAACACTACAATCAAACAAGCAAAGGAAGTAGCAAAGGAAACATCAACTACTAAAAACATTGATGAAATATGTAAGTACATTTCTGAAGCACCATCTATTGGACATCCTAAGATTAGGAAATGGTTAAGATGGGATTCTAAAGAAAAGAATAAGATTTAAGATGCACTTATTGCTAAAATGTGTAGACACTATTATATCCCACTACAATTCACTACACGTGATGTACCAAAAGAATTGTTAATTAGAATATCTTCTAGATTCACTTTTGCACTCCATGAGGAGAAGAGGATAAGAGAAAGTGTAATTGTTTCTCTTAGGCCTCGTGAATCAAAAAGAGAAGAAATCAATGAAATCATGGAGAAATATACAAAAATTTTCTCACCCAAAATGAGAGCTTATAAATTTCTTGAAGAGAAGCTTATAGAGCTAGAATAAGAAACCCATGATACATGGAGCAAGATACTCAATCCTACTGAGAAGAGAAGTTATGAGAAGGAAATTGTCAATCAGAGAGATAACTCAATAGATGAGTTAGATAGTGAAGAAGTGCAAATAATTGGCCAGAAATAGATCGATATTATTGATGAAGAATGGCCTAAAACTAGTGAAGAAAATTAGGTACCAGCAAGTCCAATTCACATCAGTTTAGAGGATGAAGAAGTTACCAAAGAAGAATTGTCAAAGAGGAATTTTCAATAAAAGGTAACTTAAATAACAATATAAATGATGAATCATGGTTAGGCAACATTTCCAATGACACCACAGGACAAGACACTGTAGTATAAGTTCAAAAAGATGAAGACATAAATATTGCAAAGGGCAATACTGATGGACAGGATACAGCTATTGACACTACAACAATCAATACACCTACAAACATGAATATATTAATAGATGCTATTGATATTCAGTCAAGTCGGGACAAATCATCTAAGAAAGATGATAATATACCCAAGGATATGGATACAGATGAAAACAAAGTTGCATCCAACACTCAAAAGGATACAGATACAAAAATGAAGGATGTAATCAACAATCAACAAGAATTGTCAAATGAACAAAACAAAGAAGCTGATAATAAAATAGAGGATACACTGAACAAGGATGAAGAAAAAGATAAAAGTGAAGGAGTCAAGTAGGATGAAGGAATAAAACTTAAAGAAGATACATCTGTTGATACACCTAAGGAAAATGAGGAGACGTCTTCACCAAACTAGCCAGTGGACTCAGAACAGATACAAAAGGATGCCTCATCTTCTTGACCCTCACCTGCTAAATCCACCCAATCTCAAGCTTTATAGATGGTAGTACATCAATCTACCACCAAGCCAAAGAAGAAGAATAAAATAGTAAATAAAGACATCTTGGGTGTTAAACTAGATGAAGTAATAGAAGTTCCAAACTGGGATATTACCACTTTGGACAGTGATCAACTTCAAGAGTTTGGAGTGCTATGTCAAAGGAAAGCCATTCAAAAGAAAATGATATAGGAACACAGGGAAACAATGGCACTTGACAAAGCAAGAGACATTCTCCAACAACTTGTTCCTGAGGTAAAACTTGAACAAAATGCTAGAGTTAAGGAACAAATTGTTGTTCTTACTGACGCAACCATAAAGAAGAATATAGATGTAGAACAAGCTATGGAAAAACAAGAAGAAAAGAAGTATCAATACAAATTAATTGATAAAATCAGCCAAGAAGTGGCACTGAACAAGGTAAATCTCTTTGAACTAACTGATCAATTAGAGCCAATGATTGCTGAAGCAATTACCTTAGTTCAAAAGATGTGCACGCTTGAAAATTTTACAAAGGAAAATAGTGAAAAGTTAGCAGAGATAGATTCTAATATCATAGCAAGTGCACAAAGCCTAACCTCAAACACAGATAGTATCAAGGTGCATCATGACAAGGTCATTGAGGCCAACAGGCTAAGGCAAGAAATATGGGATGCTGAGACACAACTATAAGGTGAGATTACAGAACTATAGGCACACATTCTACCTAATCTTACTATTCTACAATAGCATATGTCTGAAGAAAGAAACCTTATTGCAACCCAAGAGATGTCTGTAGTAGACAAAATCTATGATATACATGTAAGGATATCACTTGAACACATGGCTCTAGAAATGCTAAAGGATAAATGGGAAAATATGATTGACGAGATCAAGTCCTCACATTCCCACCTTTTTTACAAGTTGTAAGTACCTTTTCCTTTAGAATAAAAAAAGGAGGAATATAAAGGAAATGTATATTGTATGTACAAGAGGAACATATATGCAAAGATATCTATATACAATATATCAAAAAAGGGGAAAATAAAAGTATGTAAGGATATGTATATATACTTACACTTACCAGCATATACATAGGGGGAGTCATTCAAATGACTAAGGAGTATAAAAAGGTGTACATACTAATAAACTCAGTATGTTGCACATATCATGTTTTTGATACTAATGTCAAAGGGGGAGATTGATGACATTAACTTTACCATTAGTACACTTAGTGAAAAATATTGATAGAGATCATCCGTACAAGCATTACCAGCGGACTACAAGCATTGCCGACGGATAGAAAGCATACCCGATAGAACATAAAGGTCACGAGAAAATGCTAAGTATGGAATTGACTGATGAACACTGACAAGTGTTGCACCGATGAAGTGAACAGGACATCACCAAAAGGTTAATAACATAACATTGAGATCATCACTGACGACACAGTTTTGAGAACAAAATTGACATAATAGAAAAGGCATACCCAATGACCAGTTCAAGAAAAGAACACCGATGACAAAGAAAACTAACCGTCAAAACTGACAGTCAGTTAGAGAACCCACAAATAGTGGATCTGAGTTTTACACGTTAGATAAAGAAATGTAATTCTATTTATAGAGTTTTAATTTGTTTTAAATCATAACTTGAGGGTCAAGCAAGCTTTATGTAAATGTTTTAAAGCATCCTAATGGATCTAAAACATATCTAACTAAAGATCAAAGTCAAGTTGTAAACCTTGGATCTAGAGTTAACTTACAAAGCATGAAACGAGAATTGAGCCAAAATCTAGTATAAATAGATGTTCAAATCAATTGTGAGTTATGAATTCATTATTGTTGATAGCCATGAAGAGCATCTAAGGAGTAGAAGGTAGAATTCATGCAAAGTTTAGAAATAGATCATATCATTTTTCAAGAACACACAGAGGCTACCGATGAGTA
Source organism: Thuja plicata (assembly GCA_018584345.1). Classification (NCBI taxonomy): domain Eukaryota; kingdom Viridiplantae; phylum Streptophyta; class Pinopsida; order Cupressales; family Cupressaceae; genus Thuja; species Thuja plicata. The sequence continues at coordinate 686,839 of MU227694.1, forward strand.
GACAAAGGTATTATTCAATCATGGAAAGATGATTACTCATACATAGGAAGTTTTATTGGATCTGTTATCAGCAATTAGAGATTGCATACATCATCAGATCAAAGACTTATGTAGTTGCATTCTAACAAGTGCATTACATCTAAAATCCTTTTGTAGAAGGTGGACTTAACCGTTCTTTACGAATCTCTTAACAGAGTGCACACTTAACAGTGTTACAAAAGATTCAAACAAAGTATATCTTAACAGGTCTCCACTATAATACTCCTAACAAGATAGGTCATCAGAAGTGACCAATTGTAAGCCTTAACCAGCCCCTTCTTATCTACAAATAGTGAAGTCTTATGGGTAACAATCCCCATTGCAGGTTTTACTTCCTAACAGGAGTTTTCTACGATATCATATCTTGTGTCACGTGTTATCTATTTTCATGAATGTTTCTTTTATGGTTACATATTAAAGAACTTATGATATGATTGCATATACATAAAGAAAGATGAACAGTTAGATAAGATAATTTACAAATTAATGATTAAGGGTTAATGGGCTAGCCAAGAAAAGTTTTAGAGGTACTGATTCACCCCTCCCCTCTTAGTGCATCATTCCAATATAATTCCAACAATTACAAGATTTATCTTGAGTTTTCCCCACAACTCGACAATGTTGGAGCATTCTCACAAATAGAAACTAGGGTTTTTCTCGTCAAAGACGTGCAAGCTTACATCCATTGCAATATTGCACAAATTGGTGATTTAGAAGTGGAACAAGCCTACAAGAAGCTATGTAATGAAGATGGATCCATAAAAGATGAACAAAAACACATACAGGTTAAAGGGCTCACTAATGCCCTATTGTTCCTGTAGCCATTCAAAACTGAGTGGATTTGGTTAGTACTAAGCTGAACGCACAATCACAAACTATGGATGGATGAGCCTAAGATGATAACCCAAGATGTTATCCATGTAGTCACTAGTTATCCTGTAACTGAGGAGGTAAAAGCATTAAAATGTCCACCCAGGGATGAGATTGAGAAGAACACTGGAGCAAAATGTGATGTTAGAGGACTGAAGGTATCTACTATAATGGATGATGAACTTAAATTGAGAGCATGTGTTCTAGGTTACAAATTCTTCCAAGAAAGAAGGATGAACAACATACCATCCAGTGTAGTAGATACAACATACAAGATTGTAAAGAAAGATACTCAGTTGGATCTGTCGGCACTTCTACTGAGCCAGCTAGAAGAGAACATGAGAACTATAAGAAATGCTAAGACAAATACATGTAAGTTTGGATCACTTATCATGTGCATTTTCTTTTACTTTCAAGAAACATTTCCATTAGTAGGAGATGTAAAATGGGATACTACAAAACTGGTCATTATACAGATCAGAGAATACATAACATCACTGGGGGACAACTTTGAAATAGTCATGGATGAATACTTTACAATATTCAAATACTAAATGCAAAAGAAGGTAAGGATCCCTGAAAAACTTATAGATAAATTCAAAGATGAAATATGCTCCATGGTTGATACAGACCACACATACATCAAGCCTTCTATACCAAGGAGAACATGGCTACAACCATTAGAGTATGAGGTAATATTGATCAAGCATCCAAGGCAATTGATGCATTGATAAATGAACCATTAGACAAGAAACAACAAAAGTTTGGAACTTATGAAGAGGCCAAATCAAGAATCAAATTTGACCTAGTTTTAAAGCAAATAGTCAGAAAAGGGATAAAATGGTCAAGAAACTTAAGAAAATGCTATCACCATTAGAAGAAGAAACCAAATAGGAAGAAGATGCTAATAAGGAGGAAGAGACCGAAGTACATTCACCCATCGGTGAAGCTGAAAAAAAGAATGAATCTGAGGCCACAGAGTTAGATTCAGCATCTCCTCCACCAACAAAGAAGCAAAGAACCATAGTTGCTTCAAGAACAAGAAGCCAGACATCTAAGGACTCAAGTCTCTCACCCTTTCAGAAAGGAAAAGTTAGAACCCACAAGAGGAAACTAGCCACATAGAAAATAGGGTCATCAAAGAGAAGAAGGTTTGTTCAAACAAGGGAAGACATTGAGGACACAGAACAAGATGAAGGTGTAGAAGCAGAAAATACTAAGGTTCCAGAAAGCATTGATGAGGTATGCAAACTTATTGCAAATTTAGGATCTATTACAGATTCTAAGATCAGAAGATGGCTAAAAATGGATCCAGAAGATCAAAACAAAGTTGAATATGCCATCATTGCAAAAATGTACAAATTCAAGTACGTAACATTTTAATTCAAAGGTAATAATGTACCAAGGGAACTCTTGGATAGATTATATGCCAGATAGACATTTGCATTAAAGAATGAAAAGGAGATAAGAGAAAGAGTACTTGTTTCTCTTATGCCTCCTGAATCCAAGAGGGAATAAATTGATGAGATGATGGAGAATCATAAAAAGGAGTTCTCACCCAATTTGAGAGCCTAAAAATTTCTCAAAGGGAGGCTTAAATAAAGTCACACAAAATAGAGTAAAATACTCAATAGACCTATTTAGGAAGCTAGCCTCAAAAAAGACCTCCAATAAAAAACTGATAATAAAGATACAAAGAGTACAGGACCAATTATCATCACTGATGTTAAGTTAGATAAAGAAGAAATGGATACAACTGGAAACAAGAATATTGATGTTGCAAATGAGACATGGTCAGACACCACCAAGAAAAAGATTGTGGACAACACAATCATCAACATTACCGATGATCTAGCAGAAGGAATACAAAAAGATAAGAATGTCACTGTCACAAAGGACAAAACTGACGTAAAGGACACAACATTTGACAGTGCACAGGTGAACATATCAAGTAACATGTCAATATTGATACAAGCAACCAATATACTTCAGGAGAAATATACGTCACCTAGAAAAGATTTAGAAATTCCTAAGGATGTAGGGGATGAAGGAAATAAAGACAATGCCGATGAATAGAATGTCATTGGAGATACTCATACTATAACCAAACTTGACAAGGTTACAGAAGGAGAATCAAAGAAAATAGATGGAGACAAGACCAAGAAGGATGCAGAGACAAAGATAGATGAAGTGCATAAGGACACTGATGAAGGAGGAAAACCTAAAGATGGCACTCCTAAGGAAACTAAAAAATTTTCTACCGATAATGTAAAGGTTGATGTGGAGATGTCTACAGAAAAATGACAAGATGACACTGAAATAAAGCAGCAAAAAGAGGCAACACCACAAGTAACTTCATCTAGCACCATAGAAAAATCTGAGAAGATGGCTATATTTTTGCACTCAATTGAAACTCAAAATAAGAAGAAGAAATCCAAAAAGAGTAAGTTGGAAGTCACTTTAGATGAAATAATTGAGATCCCCAAATGTGACCCAACCACACTTGACTATGAAGCATTGAATGAATATGGTGAAATATTCCAAAGGAAGGAATTATAGGAGAAGAAAAGGAAGTGGCACCAAGACTCCATGGTACTAGAAACAACTAGGGACATATTGCACCAGATTGTACTCGATGTTGATATTGATCAAAATAGACCTATCCTAGATCAAATAGAAACTCTCACCGAATCCATTACAACACATAACATTGATGCAAAGAAGACAATTGAAGAGAGAGCATACCAAAAGTACCAACAGAAACTTGTTGGGAAAATCAGCCAAGAAGTGGCAGTTAATAAGGTAAAGCTTTTAGAATTCATAACTGAATTAGATCCTATTATTTCTAAATCTATTTCCTTGATTCAAAAACTAAGCACACTGGAGAAATTAACTAAGGAGCATAGTGAAAATATAGAAAAGTTAGATTTTGATCTAGCTAATAGTGGTGTAAGCTTAACCACCAGAAACAATGCAATTAAGTTGAATTATGAGAAAATTATTGAAATAAAAAAGGTTAAGGAAAGAATTGTGGGAAGCAAAAGCACAATTTAGGGAAGAGGTCACCAAGCTCCATAATCAATTTCTATCAAATCTCACACTACTTCAACAGCATATCAGTTCATAAAGACAACTGATAGCAACTCTCGAGATGTCTGTAGTAGACAACATCTATGATATGCACTCAAGGATCACACTCGAGCACATGGCTCTAGAGAATCTGAAGGACCAATGGGAGAAGAGGATGGAAGACATGAATTCTTCACACTCTCACATTTTTGATAAACTATAAGGTATACACCTTTGCCCTTAATATCAAAAAAGGGGGAAAAATAATGATATGTATAGATAGGAAACTATACAGTACTACAAAAAAAAATGAAAATAATGATATACCGACATATACATAGGGGGAGTCATAGAATGACTAAGGATTATATATGTAGTACATACTTAACATTTTGTTAGTATTTTGCACAAATCAGTTTTTGATACTAATGTCAAAGGGGGAGATTGATGACATTATTTTTCCATTAGTATGCAAACAACACTTTTGGTAAGCATGCACACAAAGAGAGGACAAAGAGAAAACTAAAAATTTAGATATAAGAGATCACCAAAAAATGCTACGTACAAAGAGAACCGACGACACAATTGTGTGTTTAAACTGAAATTGCAAAGTCAAAAGGATAAAGAGGAACCTGAAAGTGGAACCTAAAAAGCAAGTTATAGTGCACCCTGAGAGAACAGTTAAAGAGGAAACTGAAAGGATAGTTCAAGTGGGAACACTGAGAATCAGTCTAACTAACTTCAGAGTATAACCGACTGACAGAAACTAAAAGTCAGTTACAGCCCGCAAAAAGTGGATCTAACTTCTACGTCAGATAAAACAGTCTTATTATATTTATAGAATCTTTATTTGTTTTTATAACCATTTCTTTAGGGACAAGAAACATGAATGTAAGTACTTTAATTATTCTAACTGACTTAAGACACATAGACTAGGAGATCAAGGTCAAGTTGTAAACCTGATCTTAGAGTTAGTATTTTTTTACGTGGAACTTGATAAGGTCAATCTATCTTATAAATAGATGTAATAATTCATTATACATGTGTGTGATGATGATGTGATGATGAATGTAGCCCACGACCACATCTATGGAACAGATTGAAAGTTTCATGAACCAGAACAACAAAAGGTGAATTTGGTTAGCAAGAACCAATAATAGAGGCTACGAAGCAGCAGAGGTATTATTCAATCACATTAGGTGATATAGTTATACTTGTAATCAATAATGGATCTGTAATTAGCAATAGGAGATTTCATACACCAGGTCAAATGGTAATTTTCTCTCATTCTAACAAGTGAAGAAAAGTGTAAAAATCCTTTTAAGAAAGGTGGATTTAACAGTCCAACTATAAATCTCTTAACCAAGTGCACACTCAATGGTGTTGCAAAATATCTTAACCAAGTAGACTTTAACATGTCTCCATAGATACTCTTAACAAGGTAGATCACTAGAAGTGATCAAATTGTAATCCTTAACCAGCCCCTTCGAATCTGTAGGTAGTGAAGAATTATTTGGTGTCATCCCCACCATAGTTTTTACTTCCTAACAAGAGTTTTCTGCATAATCATATCTTGTGTTATGTGTCAATTACTTTCATGAATGCTTCTACAAATGTTCACATGTATAGTTAAATCTATGAATTGATATATCTTGCATCAAGATAGTATAGAACATATGGTTAGATAAACATTTGATTAACTAAAGGATAAAGGTTAAAAGATACAAATGTTTTAGAGGTAGTGATTCACCCCTCCCCTCTCAGTACACACTTCTCGTTAATTCAAACAAGACTGCAGTCCTATCTTATCAGTATTGGATTTATTAGAACAAGTGATAACATCGATTTGTATTTGAAAGGAGGAAATGATGATAAGACTCTTATTGCTGAAATTTTTTTTGATGATATTATATTTCGAGGAAATGATAACCTATGCACATCATTTGTTGATGAAATGAGGAATGAATTTGAAATTTCAATGTTTAGAGAGATCAAATTTTTTCTTGGCTTGCAAATTTTACAATAAGCTGAAGGCATATACATTACTCAATCCAAATACATCAAGGAAGTATTGAAGGGATTCAAAATGGAAGGATCAAAACCAGTCAGAACACCTATGGTGACAGGATGCAAATTGAAGAAAGAAGATAAGGCACTTGAGGTAAATCAGACATAGTACAGATCTATGATTGGAAAGTTGATGTATGTTGTACACACTAGACCAGACATTGTGCACATAGTTGAAATTGTAGCAAGATTTTCTGCTAATCCTAGAGAATCACATATGACTTCTATAAAGAGAATTTTTAGATACTTGAAAAGCACTGAAGATTATGGATTGTGGTACAAAAGAGAAGAAAAATTCAAACCGAAAGTTTACACAGATGTTGATTGAGCTGGGAACATTGATGATAGAAAGAGAACTACTAATGGAGAATTCTTTGTAGGAGAAAGATTAGTTACTTGGATAAGTATAAATCAAGGATGCATATCTCAGTCAACTGCAAAAGTAGAATATATTTCTACTGCTCCAAACTGTTCAAACATTGCATGGATAAAACAACTTTTCAAAGGTATGAATGAAGAGATCACTGACCCAGTGGTAATTTATTGTGATAATACTAGTGCAATAAATATTTCAAAGAACCCGGTGATGCATGTAAAAACAAAGCATATATATATCAAATATCACTACTTGAGGGAACAAGTACAAGAGAAACAAGTTATACTAGAATATGTATAATCAAAAGAATAACTAGCTGACATATTCACTAAACCCTTACCAAAAGATACATTTGAGTACTTGAGGAATAGACTAGGGGTTTTTCCCTTGTCTATCAGTCACTAATCTGACTAGGAGGTCGCATGAACTTGAATATAATGATAATATCAATCATGTTGATGCAAAGTTGAACTGGACTGACAAAGACATATCAGTACACTGCAAGGTATTTACACTACTGCACCAAAAACCAGAGATATTGTTTTGGCTAATGAAGAGCTGCATATTTTTTTTTTGCATTACTATCAAAGGGAGAGCAGATTCAATGAAATATCTATCCACTACAAGGGAGAAAAGGATAAAAGACAAAGGGAGAGAAGTGAAATATCTATCGATTAAAGGGAGAGAAGATTCTATAGATAATGGGAGAGAAATAACATATCTATCTATAGAAAGAGAGAAGATTCAAGAATAGAAAAGTCAAATCTATAGGGAGAGTCTGCATGGTGAGTTTTTAATGCTAAAACATATTATATATTCAAGCTAAGGAGAGATACAACATTTTTCAGTTGTAGAACAAAAGTTTGGTATTCTATGGCATTTTCATATTGCATATTTCATATTGTGTTGCCATCAATGCCAAAGGGAGAGATTGATGAACTACAATTGATTGTGTATTTGAAGTCATTTTTTTGATGGTCAACTGAGTTGCAGATGTGATGATAGATATTAATCAATTAATGTATTTTCATTGATGTCAACTTGTTTAAGTATCATTATGGTAACAAACCTCTTTTATGGATTAAAGATCTGGAACAAAAAAAGTTTTTGTGGTCAATAATTGAAGAGTTTTGTATACATCGAGTAATAATGAACACCAAGTAAATACAGTGTATACCGAGCACAGGGTTAACTATTCTTGGGATCACTGACACATCATGGTATTGACCGAGCAATAAAAGGATCAGAGGCTGACTAAAATGAAGAGATGGAAAATTGATGATTTTGAGGCAAATGATAAGGTTTTTTATGATGATCAAATGGCTATGAAAATTCAAGTAATATTAGACAAAGATGATTGAAATGTCTTTTTGACACAACTATCAAGGAAGGTTTAAGTGACAAAAACCAATGATGGAGATTAAGTGACAAAATCTAAATGATGGAAATTAAATGTGCTATGATGTCTATATAAGAGATAAGAGATTCATTATGAATTGTACATGAAAGAATAAATAATTCTATGATGCACACACATGCAAATTTCATGCATGAATGATCAAACTGGTTAAAGACATAATTGAGCATTTCTGCAGACAACACCAAGCAATAGAGGAAACAACATTAACTGAGAAGAATATAGTATGAAGAATCAAATGAACTGAAGTGAACAAATTGATCAGAGGTATTATTGTACCTATCATAGATCTAAAAATATACAAGCAGAGTTGTATTTGAATTGGATCATTAATGTATCAGTTTAACCATTGTTACAGATAAATATCTTAACCGAGTAGGACGTGAAAGTCTTTATTATGAAATTCTAATGAATTTTGAGTGTTTTCTTATTGACCCCATAGTGAATGATTGGTCAAGGGAGAACTATTAGTTTTAAATCCTCTAACTAGGTCACATTTAACAGTGTGCATTGTAACCTTTAATAGGGTTGGCTCTTAAGCGAACTCAGCTCAGAAGAGTGAAATATTTTGGGTTACCAGTCCTAGGTGGGTTTTCCCTTACCATGGTTTCCACGTCAAAAATCTATGTGTTAATGCGTATGATTGTTAATGCGTATTTTTCTTTACACATTACTTTATTTGCATTGATCGGTAATCATAGTATTGATTTATTACTGCTCGGTAGACAACTTAATGTATAGCTTTGAAGATAAGTTTGAGTTCACAATTATATTTCATCAAGTTGAGTTATATGTTTGAAATTATTGTTATATACATCTGAGAGAATTTGGGACTGCAGGATAATTTGGAGATAATTGATTCACCCCTGCTCTCATTTATCTAACAATTTTGCATCTAGTTCTATATTCAATCCTATTGCAAGGATGGAAAATCCATTCTAAACCCTCCATACTTGACTGCATCAAAATTGCATGAATGAAAAGAATAAATTAGTGTCAGAAAACCTTTTTTATCGGTAATGGGAAGCCATATTTAAGACTGTCAAACAATGCTCCAGTCATTCAAATTCACAAGCACATCCTAGTGCACGCACTAGTCTATAAGCACAATGACCTAGTGAGGGTTTGAACCTTGGTGGCAACCTCACCAACAAAGTTTTTTTACCACTACTCAAAATTGTTCACCTCATGTCAAAGATAATATTATTATCTATTCTAACAATTGAATTTTAAGAATCTTGAATATTTAAGTCATTGAACCCAAGCTACTTTTTTTGGATTTCATATTTACTCTCTCGTCCTTTAGAAATATAAACCTTGAGGTGGTCAATGATCAACATTATGCCAAACAAAAAAGGGACTAGTTCTTCATATTTGTAGGTTTATTTTTGGGTCCTAGGAAGATAATTTTGATGCAAAAAATTGAAGGCAAAAATGGTTAGAGCATGGGTTCTCTCTATGAATACAAATTAAATATGTATTCGCATTCATGATTTTGTTCCTAGATAGAGATTTATAGATGTGTTTATATTTTCCATGTAAAGGGTTGTTCTTTATTCATTCTCTTGAGCAAGCTCATGCAAGGAAAGCTATAGATTTTATTTTAACCATTTTATATGCATGTAACCAATTTTAGGTTTGTATAAGATATGTCATGGCCTTGTAAATCATTTTAGGAAACCAATATCTAAGACATCACTTTTATTTTATTTTATATTATGTCTCCTTTATCTTCAAAAAGTTGTAGGGGATTCAAGGAATCCCTAAATTCATATTCGTTGTTTTGGTATAACATTATATCCTAGTTTTCATCTAAGATATGCTAAAAAAAAATTCTTTGTGAATTAGTATATTAAAAGTAAAATCTTATGATATTGATATCTGAATTAAACTGTGTATTTTTTGAGACAAATGCTAGGAGTTTGACTCACAAACTACATAGTTGAATCTTGATAGCAATATCACAATTTGACCTTTTGTGGAAAATATCTAATACTTATCAATGTAAAATCCTTTCAAAGTAGATATATGTGAAGCTTTTGAATTAATTGTCCAATATTAAGTAGAGGAGTATATAAAATTATACCAAGGGTGCTTGAGGATTTATGTTCTACAAGATAGAACCAAGTATATTAACTCATATGGAAGTTGGGGTTTATTCTAACATTAGGGTTTTATCTATATTTAACTTTGTACTTTAAGAATAGGCACAAGTTTGAATGAATCTAAACACACATGCACACACAATATGTTAGATGATGTCAAAATTAGGTACTACTAATGTTGTTGGCATTCATGTTTTGTCACTAATGTCAACATATGTTTCTGTGGAGAGAATAGACTGGTTATTACTTTTGTATGATGACTGACATAAGTGTATGGATATTGTACAGATGAACTAGGATGAGCGAAGATGGTGATATGAAGAAGGATGTATGAGGATCTTATTTCTAAGATCACTTGGATTAATATTGCATATTGTAGATGCTATAGATGTTTTAGTGAAGACTGGTTTTTGGACCGTGATAGTGATGCTTGACAGAGAGAGTCTCTATGTTTTGCATATATATTATAGGCAATGATGATTCAGGTTATGTGATATTAAGAGATGAAAGAAGACATATTGAGGAATGGTTTTTGTTGATCGCATGTTGTGTGATTGTTGGGGACGTCATCTGTGGCATGTACATTCTAAAGGAGACCTATTTGGGGTCGACTTCAGAGATGTAGCGTGCATTATGGATTACGAGCGTGGATTGCGGATCTTAGATTATATTTGATGTATTGTAATTGATGTTTACTTGTTTTAGGTACCTTGTGTATCTTATCAAGGGGTTAAATAATTTATTTTATATTCAGAAAGATTAATTGGCTGACCTAATCAATTATTGTAATAGGGTATATATGAGAGATCTTTTCTTTTGAAATGATGTAGTATCTGTTGGATGTATGATGAGAAGGTAATTGAAAGATAGAGTAATTTGGTAGCTGTGAAGCTCAATTGGTTTCTGGATGTATAGCAGAGTTTATGATTATAGTACTTCATTGGAACTGACCAAGCAAAGATAGTTGCTATCAGATAGTTCACTGGATTGTATATTTCATATATACACTTGTTTGGATTGTTAATCCTTGAGGGTGGCTTTAACCTTCTTTGGGAAGTGTACCTGGGAAGTGAGCCCACTATTACTCTTGAATCCTAACAGGGTCTTTCCTTTAATAGGGACTGTGTACTGTAATGTTGTAATAAGCTCCTAACAGGACTAAATCTTTTAACAACCCAATACTATACTCTCAGTACATAATTTGTGGGTGCTAATTCCCACCAGGGTTTTACCTTTAATAGGGTTTCCTCGAAAACAAGGATTGTGTTATTGTGTTGGCATTTAATGTGTTATCATTTGAATTAAAGTTTTGGATTAGAAGTTTTAATGTTTAATAATCTATCTCACAACTAATTCATCCCCCTCTCAATTGTGCTTTTGGACTGTTATTCCTAACACAATATATGCATATACATATGCATATACATACATACATACATACATACATACATACACACACACACACACATACATACATACATACATACACATGATCAAACAATCATTGGTAGTAGCTTACCCAAAAATTATTATCAAAGCTTTGTACAAAGTCATTTGTTTCATGACATTTATTTTATTCTAAATTGTTATTTTGTATTGAAGGGATCTTCAAAAAAACCACCCTAATCTTGGCAAGGCTCAAACTATAGAAGAGATAAATATCCCTCTTGTTCATTATCCTTTTCCAATCGTTGAGTTGAACATATGTGTCTTCTTTGTGTATCAAAGGTTTATCATATTCTCTATATCTTGGCAAGAGCATCAGGGTTATGGGTTACCAAAAAAGAATACCAAAAAGATATATCACAAGAAATGTGAGTCTCCTATGTTATGTCTACCTAAGATATGATCCTTATGGTTTCATTGTTAAATCAATTTAGATGATTGATAGTATAGACAATAATTTTGAGTCTCAGGTAAGACCATAATAAATCTTGATTATGTAACTTATTTATTTGTGTGGTGATTTAGATTATTAATGTGCTTGAAAATATTGGTGATGATTACTTGTGTTGTGGTGTTACACTTATGAAATTTCTGATGGTGACAAGAAGTACGAGATGCTTGTCTCATTGTCAAAAATGGTGTTGAACTTTAAAAAAGAAAGTGACTCATAGTGTACTATGGAATGCACCAACATCTCCCTTCTAACTTAAAGGAACTTGAAGATTATGTGTTAGTGAACTACACAAAGCATAAAAATGCTTGGAATAATGTTGCAACCACTTCTCTTTTTAGTACCTACTCTATATGTGTACATATAAGTTGGTCCCTATGTGGATGGTATGAGTAAGCTAATCTATTGTGGCATGTGAATAATGGTGTTTTGATCCCCAAAAAGGGATATGTACATATGTTCATTTTGAATGAATCTTCAAGGATTAGGTCTAGGTGTATCGATTTGTCTTCTTGTATGAGCTTATCTTATTTAGTGCAAAATCATTTATGATGTATAATTACAATTTTCATATAATTAAATAAGACTATGAATTGAAATAAACTACTTGATTGATATGAAAATATTAAAAAATCTAATGAACTTTTAAAGAATAATAACGAGAGATGGATATTACATAGTGACACAACAATTTGACCCTAACATTTTGGACTCTAACTCAAAAAGTTAAGTGTTGCAGGTAAGATAAAAACACATGCAAATATACGCAAATAACACATCAAGGATTTATAACATGAAATCACACATACATTAGCCCATTGAAGGAGCAACTTCAGAATGAACTGTTCTTCATTTTATCAGCTGAAAATTAACTTTTTATTGAAATACATTAGCTAAAAATTAAAAAACATAAGCATAAATTTTCCCGTATTTAATATTTGATACTCTCTTTTTAAGTGATGACCTGCCCTTACCCGATTGAGGAAATAAAATCTAAAGGTATGGCTGAAATTTTTTGAATTATCGTCGGTCTAATTTCAATAAAGAATTATTTTTCTTCAAGGGCTAGCTGCTATAATGTATGCAATGAAAGGGACTTGTTCAGTAATTTTTCAGACTACGGATCCAATTCAATGTAGATATACAATGCAAATCTCTAGTCATAATTATTTTTTCTCTTAACCAAATTTTCCAATGCACCTACTGGAGAGGACCTCAACGTAACTTTTATTCTAACAACAATAGTATAGAATAGTAAAATATTATTTGTAATAGTTTGCACTTCTTTCATTTCTTGTTGTCATGAAGTTAAAAATGTAATGAACAATCCATGAAACCAACCATTGCCATTAATTTGAACAGACAAATTGACATTGAAGCATATAGGGAAAAAAAAAGAACATTGAAGCATATTTTGGTAGCATCTCATGATCATTCAAAATGAAACGTGGAATAATCCGTGAAACCAACCATCGGCATAAACAAGAAAAATTACCATAAAAACATGTTTTCAAAAGGAAAAGTGAATTTCTGTGAGGTATTTATGAAAGGGTTGAGAAATTATACTTTGATGTTAAATTCCATTACTTCAATGGGATTATCTTCTGCCTTTTGATACTCAATTCATTTTCAAATATGGTAGAGGGATAAAAATCACATTCGCTAATAGCAATCACATCTATTTCACATTTTAAGTTGTTTAATACTATATTAAAATATAAAATATTGTTTATATTAGAATACTAAAAGCTATATATAAAAATAAATCAATTTGTTCATAAAAAAATATGATTTATAATCTTTATATTTTTTTTTTACTTGTTACAAAGAAAAAACAACTCAATGGCATATTACTTCCTTCTCATTCTCAAACTCTGAACCCCACGCAGAAACTCCAAAATCAATCTTGACTGCATGCAACATTGACATTTCTAGTGACCACAAATCAACTTTTCAGTGATGAAGAAATTGAGGTTGAGCACTATATAAGTCAACAACCTTACAAATAACTATACATGTTTCAAGAATTTCAGGAAAGTAGATATGCCCATATCCAAAAGGCCTTTCCTTCCTCTGACTTTTATTCTTTTCATACCTTTCCTTTTCAGAAATTGTCATATCTTGATAAAATACCTCCTCTTGGCTTGATGAAAAGCCTATTCTGGTGTTGAATCATTCCACTTTTCTATGTCTGGATAATAAATTGTATATTTATTTACCACATAAAATTCTTTCTATGGAAGATTGACAGATTGCTTTCATAACTCTTTCTCCCATGAAGGGACAACTGGTATCCACATAGCTAAAAGATCCAAACACTAGTTAGACAATATATTATACACATAAATAGAAATTAACTCTGATCCATATTTCAGAATATTGTCCAAGCACATTGCATACTACACAAAAACAACCCATAAATTCCCCTAAAATTTACCAAGAAAGAAAAGCTGAAATTAAATGTGCCCACATATTCAAAATGAAGTATATGTCATGAAAAGACCAAGCAAATGAACATTAAAAATATGTAGAATTTAAATGCATTTTAGTCATAACTGTCATTTTTTGAGGATGAAAGAAACACATAACCTCCTTATTAGAAAGATATGACTGTGTCCATCATGAACCACCCATTTCTCCGACTCAAATAAACAACTTGAAGACTTAAAACTAAATGAAATAATATATTATTAACAAATATATAATCCAAACTCGAGAATTTAATCCTCAAAACACATGAAAACAATGAAATGGTGGTCTATTATAACAGTTTAAAAGAAAGTCATTCCAAAGTGCCTTGCCAACAGCTTGAAGGAGTAATATATAAGACTACTATCAGTAATTTGCTAAATTTAACTATTAGTAGTTTGCTAAATATAGCTGTTGAAATTATATGTGTGCTTTTTTCTATCGCGCTGTACAAAGTCAAACACAAATTAATTTACAAATACTTTTTTCTATCGGGCAATCAAAACACAAATAAAATTGCTATATTTAACTGTCAAAACTAGACACGCATATATGTTTTTTTGAATGTTGAGTTAATTTCTCTTTGTCAAGTTGTAGTTTATTATTTGATTTTTTTGAATATTAAATTATTTAAATATATTTTGATTAAAATTATAAATATTGTATATATAAAATAATTATTATGAAAGTTACACATATTAGTAAATAATTTATAATAAAATTATAAGATTTATTTATTTATATAAAATATATTGAGACCTTTTTAAATATAAAATTAGTTTAAGATGTTTTTCTTAAAATTTTCTTGGCAGAAAAAAAGTATTATAAAATTAAATATATTAGTAAATCACATGTAATAAAAATTATAATATCTATTTATTAATATGAAACAAAAATGTGTTTAAATAAAATTATATATAAAAGATTTGTTTCTTATATGCAATTTTTAGATATTATTTTCTCATTTTTGTTTCATAAGTTCTTATAAAACAAAATAATATGTTCAATTTTGTTGTTGAAAACTCACGTTGACCAACTAAATTTGAGGAGATAAAAATTCAATAAATGCACAACATAACAAGTATTCCATCAGGCTTATTAAGCCAAGAAGCTTGAAAAGGTTTCCTTAGTAAATCTTAAAAAGGCGGGAATAGCATCTTGAGCAATCTCATATCATTACATGCATTACAGGTTCTAAATTGCATGTCAAAATTGGAGAGAATTCAACTGATAAGCTCTATATATAATTTAGAGATCTTTAAATTAGGTGAAATAAACGTAAAAATTTCATGTTGGCTATAAATTCCTCTAAAATTTTAATTCATTTAAACAATTTTCTCTCATTGTTTTATCTCCACATATATATCAAATAGTTTTCCAAAATGAATAGTTCTTCACGCATACTCCCTACCTGTGTCAAAATGGGAGTTGTGAAACAGACTATGGGAATCAATCATGCCTACTAGAAAAGAATTGGTAGACATGTATGTAAAATGTGGAAGTATAGACAACACAGATGAATTATTTGATAGGATAATGCATAGAAATATGGTCTCGTTGAATGCTACAATTTCCTTTGCCAAGGATCGATGATATTATGGATTGTTTGATGTGTACAAGATACTTTACCAAGGTTGATCTCAAGTGTGGATATCATCAAATCATAATATGAGAAGGTGATGAATGAAAGACTTCATTTAAGAGCAATGATTTTGACTATATGAATGGCTAGTCCTGACCTTTAGACTTACTAACACAACAAGCACATTCATGTAGTTGATGAATGAAGTGTTGGAGTAGTCCCTCAATAAGGTAATTTTCTCATTGTTTACCTAGACGACATTCTTATTTTAGTAGTACAAGAGAAGAGCATATCCATCACAACGGAAAATTGTTTTCTAGCAGTTGAGGGAAGAGAAGTTATTGATCAACATCAAGAAGTATAGTTCCATTAAGATAGAGTTGTTTTATCATGGTTTTCTCATCTCTGCTAAAGGATCAAAGATGAATCCAGAGAAGGTGAGAGAAATCATGAAATGGCCAACACCAATAGTGTTCATACTTGCTACCAAAGGAGTTCATACCTAAACTAAGTAGGGAGATATGAACTAGAGACATATGTTGTGGGTGAAATTATGTAGAGTTACACATTTATCTTGAATTATTGGAGTGAAAAGTCAAACCAAGTTACTAATGCACTGAGCAAAAGAAGCAGCCTAGTGATGTACATGAGGGTGGTTAGTGATGGGATTTGATTAGTTGAAGCATTTTTTTGAAGTCATCCTTTATTTTATAGAGGCCTAGAAGGAAAGAAAAGATCAAGTGTTTGATAGAAAAAAGTGGTTAGACTACTTCATTGAAGATGATATTTTGTTCAAAGGAAATCAATTATGAGTTCCCAAAACTTCAATGAGGTAGAATCTAATCAAGGAGAAACATTCTAAGGATAAGAAGGAAATTTTCAGATCGACAAGACTATAGCCATATTGAGTAAGGATTACTTTTTTCCTCAAATCTATAAGGATGTCTAGAAATATGTTCAGGAGCAAAGGACCTATTAAGTAGCTAAGATAACTAGTCAGAATACTAGTTTGTATCAACCTCTTCTAGTTGTCCAATGATCTTGGGAAGATATCAATATGGATTTTTTATTAGGATTTCTAAGGAATCAAAGAGGACATGACACCATATTTGTAGCAATGGACCAATTGCCCAAGATGGTGCATTGCATTCTTCATAAGCAAACTCACGACATGGTGTGTTTCACAAACCTATTATTCTTGGAAGTGGTAAGACTACACAGACTACCAAAAAGACTTGTTTTAGATTGAGATACTGAATTTACTAAATATTTTTGGAGATAACTATGGAAGTAGGTGAAGACAAACCTGAATTTTACCTCCACATTCCATCCCTAAACTGATGGACAAATAAAGTTGATAAATATCCCCAAGGTTAGATGCTTGGTTGGAGACAAAGCTTGAAGATAGGATTTAATCATATAGAAAGTAGAGTTTGCATACAATGATTTAGTAAACTAGAGTACAGGAATACACCATTAAATATTATTATCAAAATACGTCCTAAAGCAATAGATAAAAACAAAGAGATCGGCTATGAAGATGAGAAAAGTGTGGAGGTAGGAGAGTTTGTAGACCATATGGAGGTTATACACAAGGAAATCAAGCAACATATAGAGACCATGAATGGTATATAAAAGAATTGGGTGTTAATATGAATTCAAAATAACTGAGAGGGGGGTGAATCAGTTATCCTCTGGTCTAGATGTGCCCATATAATTCTTTAAATCAACTTCAACAACTTAGATCTGCCCGATAGTAACAAATAATAAAAGTGTGTAGTTTACTGTATTAATGGAATAAACTTGCAGAAACTTAACAGTAAAACACAACAATAACATTCACACATTTTGACACCATGATTTAATGTGGAAACCAAATATGGGAAAAACCACCAGTAACATGCTACCAAAATTTTACTCTTCTGAAGTAATGCCCTGTGAGGAGCCAACCTTGTCAAAGGTTACAAAACACACTGTCAAATGTGACCTGGTTAAAGGATTTAATCACCATGTTAGGAGTGGCATTGTTAGAGGACTTGGAACATTCCAATCTAAATTTCACCTTGTTTAGAGGATTTATATAGTGACTATTAGGTCAACCTAGTTAAAGGATTTTAACTGATACAATGGTTAGAAAGTAATCAGTAGGTGTGATCTGATTCATACAACTTACTTTGCAAATCCAAATCTAGTTTTAGCTCTAATGCTAATTCACTGAGTGGCCTTCATTCTCATCTCAAACTTCAGATCTACTTGGAAATCCATCAAGAAACCTATCTCTTCTTAGATCTTTATAATCAGTCAATTAACCATGCAATACTTTGCATTTCACTCTCACATTTTGACAATAACCACAGTAGGTTATATTATACCTCTTCATTTAGGTCAGATAAATATTTTTCCTCTTAACCAAGATCGTAGATCTTAGGCTAGGTCAGATCCAATGGATCTTTCCATCTTTACATTTAATTTACTTCTCCAATATAGTCATTAATTAACCATTAAATCAATGCATTAATAACGATTTCCCATGCATTAAATGAATATGGAGCAATATTAATTAATAATGCATATCCCAATAAAATATTTTATGTTGGCCATAGATCTCAAATCTCATCAATAAACAAAATACTGATGCTCAGCATTTCACTGTCTCCCTCAGAATTTCACTCGTGCTTGGCATCATCTTTGCTTTGCTCGGCATCACCTTTTGCTTTGCTTGGCATTGACTTTGCTTTGCTCAGCATTGACCTTCCAGTGAACTGTCAGTGCTAGATAAACAACATATCACTTTGCCAAAGTGTCAGATGATCAAGTACCTTGGTTTATACTCATAACTCAACCATTTCCTTGGTCTTCTTGTTATCCCATTCTTTTGAAATATTCATCAATCAATGGATGAGGTACTCAAAATACAGCAATAGTCTCACCAGTTAAGGTTTGACATCAATGAAAAAATAACAATTGTTTACATTTTAGCAATCTTTCCAACAATCTCCCTCTTTGGCATTGATGGCAATACTAAAGTATAAAACAATAATTTCAAACCAAAGTTACCATACAATCGAAAAAGTGCTTATGTTCCTGATATGAACAAATCTTAATTAATGTATTTAGCTTCATTTAGACTCCCTTTGTGTCTATAAGCACAGTGATATTTTTTGTTTCTATTCAACTCCCTCTTTCAGTAATATCTCCCTTGTATCTATTGTTACCTGTTGTTTTAGCAATAATCTCCCTCTTTGACAACAATGCCAAAGATTGACATATTTATCATGCAGAATTTTCTCTATGCTAAGCTATGTATCATGTTGTTCCTATCATCATTGTGTATGAATGATTTACTTTTCTATTCTTGTTTTCCACTTCATAGCTTTTAGGCAGCATCCTAAAAATGTGACTTACTGTGCATCAATGTGTCAACTGTTTTGATTAAAAAATTTGATGCAACAGTACCATTAAGTACTAGTTAGCCTCAATTAGGGGAATTACCCCCAATTTACCTCTTAGGTACTCATGAGCATCCTTGGGTAATGCTTTTGTAAATATGTCTGCCAACTATTCCTTAGTGTTCACATATTCCAGTCTCACTTCCTTGTTCTTTACTAGCTCCCTCAAGTAATGATACTTGATAGCTATATGTTTTGTCTTAGAGTGCATTACAGGATTTTTAGAAATATTAATGAAACTCATGTTATCACAATATATGACAATTTCTTCAGTGATCTCCTCTTTCATACCTTGCAGTAGTATCTTCAACCACACAATGTTCAAATAGTTAACTGTTGCTCCCACACACTCGGCTTTAGCTATAGATTCTGAGGTGCAATTATGTTTTTTGCTTGTCCAGGAAACCAATCTTTTCCCCAAAATAAATGATCCTCCTGTGGTGCTTTTTCTATCATCAATGTTACCAGCCCAGTCAGAATCAGTATAGACTCTGAGTTCAAATTTGTCATTCCTTTTATAATATAGACCATAGTATTTTGTACCTTTCAAATATCTCAGAATTATTTTTACTGCCATAATATGTGTCTCTTTTGGTTTAGCATAAAATCTAGCAACAATTCCAACTGCTAATGCAATATCAGGTCTACTATGTACAACATATTGTAGCTTACCAATCATTGATCTGTATAGTGTTTGATTTACCTCTTTTGTATCATCATTCTTTGTCAACTTCTATCCAGTAGCCATGGCTGTACTCACTGGTTTTGAATCTTCCATACCAAAAGTTTTTAGTATCTCCTTGGTATATTTTGATTGTGTAATATAGATACCATTCTTCATTTGATGTATTTGTAGTCTGACAAAGAATTTTATCTCTCCAAACATAGACATTTCAAATTCAATTTGCATCTCTTTTGAGAATGCCTTATCTCTTTTGAGAATGCCTTACATATCATATCTTGTCCACTGAATATGATGTCATCCACAAAAATTTTAGCCAATAAAATTC
The DNA here is from genome assembly GCA_018584345.1 of Thuja plicata. Taxonomy (NCBI): domain Eukaryota; kingdom Viridiplantae; phylum Streptophyta; class Pinopsida; order Cupressales; family Cupressaceae; genus Thuja; species Thuja plicata. Next base: position 707,189 of record MU227694.1, read on the forward strand.
TTTTACTTTGCTCTGTCTTCAAATATAGATTGTTGTTGTCATTAGTTCTTGCCAATCCAATCTTCATCAGATAATTATGCAATCTTTCATACCATGCTCTTGGTGCTTGCTTCAGTCCATATAATGCCTTGTGCAGTCTACAAACCATGTTCCTCTTACTTGGGTCAACAAATCCATCAGCTTGTTCAATATATACTTCTTCTAGTATCCCATTTAGAAATAGAGACTTCACATCCATTTGATAGACTTTAAATCCTTTATAGGCTGCATATGGAATTAGAGTTCTTACACCCTCCAATCTTGCAACTGGGGTGAATGTCTCTCCATAGTCAATTCCTTCCTCTTGTGTGTAACCCTTGCATACCAGTCTTTCTTTATTCCTTGTGACCTCTCCATGTTCATTTAGCTTGTTTTTGAATACTCACTTAGTACCAATTACATTTTTGTTTTTAGGTCTAGGTACTAGTGTCCATGTATTTTTCATTTCAATCTGGTCTATCTCTTCATTCATGGCTTGAATCTAGTCTTCATTGTCCAAAGCATCTTTTACTATCTTAGGCTTGAAATCACACAGCAAACATGTGTCTTCTCTTAATTTGCCTCTTGTCATGACTGATGAATCCTTTGATCCTATGATTTTATCAGGTTTATGGTTCCTTCTTACATATTTTTCCAAAGTAGGCTCTTTCTTGACATCATTTTGATCATTTAAGTTTAGTTCAGGGTGAAATTGTGACTCGACATCTCTATCAGATAGCTCGACAGCCACTTCATGTTTCCTAGCAATGTCATTCTGTGTCTTGGCAGGTGCAGATTGTTGCTCAGCAACTTCATTTTTAGTTTCATTAGAATCCTCTTCTTTAGGATATGTGAATGATCTATAACTTTCAGGCTTAATCATGCTTTCAACTTCATTTCTTTTTGCATATTCATCAATTATAACATTTGCACTTTCCACAATTTTGTTAGTGTTAGAATTCAAACATTTATATGCCTTACTTTTAGTATAATATCCAAGAAGTATTCCTTCTTCTCCTTTAGCATCAAGTTTACCATTTCTGTTATCCTTCAGTATAAAACATTTTCTTCCAAAGACTTTGAAGTAACTTACAGTAGGTGCATATCCATACCATAGCTTGTAAGGTGTACAATTTGTACCTTTCTTGACTTGTACTCTGTTCAGGGTATAAACAACCGTGCTTACAACTTCTCTCCAATATTTATGTTCAACATTTTTCTCCATCATTAATGTTCTTGCACAATCCATGATAGATCAATTTCTTCTTTCAACTATACCATTATATGGTGGCGTCCTAGGTGCTGACATCTATCTTTTTATTCCTCAGTCATTGTAAAACCTATTGAACTCATTAGAAATAAATTCCCCTCCTCTGTTAGATCTTAGACATTTTAGGCTCTTACCTATTTCCTTTTCAACTTTTGCTAAGTACCACTTAAATAACTGAAATGCATCAGATTTTTCCTTTAGAAACATAACAGTCATCATCCTAGAGTAGTCATCTACAAATAAAATAAAATATTTGTCTCCACAGTAACTTTTCTCATCAATAGGTCCACAAAGGTCAGTATGAACTAATTCCAAAATATTCTCAAAAGTATGAGTTTTTCTTTTAAAACTAGATTTAGTCATCTTGCCCAACTGACATTGCTTACACTTTACATTCTTAGGTTTCTTTAACTTAGGCATCCCTCTAACACTTTTCAATTTACTTATGCTCACCAAGTTATCAAAGTTAACATGACATAACCTCTTATTCCATAGCCAAACACATTATATTGTGCAAACAAACATGTCTCTTCAGCTAAATCCAGATAAAGCAAGTTACCTTTTGTTTTCTCACCACTTTCGACTAATTCTCCATTTGTATCATAGATCTTTTCTTTCCAGTGATGGAACTCAACTCTGTAACCAGAAGTGTTTAGTTGTGAAACACTCAATAAGTTATACTTAAGCTAATCAACCCAGTATACATCATCACATCTAATCTTATTAGTCAATTGAATTGATCCTTTCCCTTTGAATCTACAAGGTGTGTCATTACCAAATTTAACATATCCACCTTTGCATTGATCTAATGTTTCA